>JAWZYT010005302.1:0-32500 GCA_034508575.1 Petrolisthes manimaculis
ATATAGGAGGATTTTTTTTTTTTTTTTTTTTTTTTTTTTTTTCCAAAGAAAAGCACACCTGCAGCTCAAAGTTAACAACAGTATTCCAGTTAAGTCATACAGAAAGGAATTAAGGGATGATATCTATGTTGTGGGACATTTTGAAATTATTGATTCCTCCACACACGTTCCACGAAACAGACCACCACTAACCAACTATAAATTCCACGAAGGAGAAATATGTTGCACTCCAAATAATTCATCTACAAAAATTTTCCACCTTAAATATTTTCCCTGATAAATGTACTTCAATAAACACAGACCGAGTTTACAGTAGATGAAAACAGAGAGAAATGAAACGCACATCCACTCTGTTATGGAATAGTTCAAACGGTATCAAAATGTGTCATATCAGAGAGTAGGAGCCGTGTTAAATGTGTCCTCTCGTGTGTCATATAAGAGAGAAGGAGCCGTGTTAAATGTGTCCTATCGTGTGTCATATAAGAGAGTAGGAGCCGTGTTAAATGTGTCCTATCGTGTGTCATATAAGAGAGTAGGAGCCGTGTTAAATGTGTCCTCTCGTGTGTCATATAAGAGAGTAGGAGCCGTGTTAAATGTGTCCTATCGTGTGTCATATCAGAGAGTAGGAGCCGTGTTAAATGTGTCCTCTCGTGTGTCATATAAGAGGAGCCGTGTTAATAAAAGTCTGAATCCACAATTTTTTTATGATACAGCACACTAAGGAAGGCTTTATACGACGCACATGTGAGTCACCCAAGCGAGAAGTGCACGCCTCTTCCTTCCTACTTCACTTTCTGTCCTTTGTTCCCCCTTTCCTTTCTTGGTTTCTGTCTCTGATTTTTCTATCCTACTGTTTTCTATGTTTATTTATTTCTCACTTTCTCTCGTGTTTTTACTCACTTTTCTCCTTGGTCTTTCATTTTGTCTAGTTCCTTATTCCGTGGTCACAATGAATTCTCTCTCATTTCTTCCCATTCCAAACGTGTCTTTACTTTTCGCTTTCTTCCAATTCCTGTCTCCTTTACACTATTCTCTTTATATACCCTATCCTCTCTTTCTCTTCACATCTCAACGCTTCCCCAGTGACTGAGACGACCGAACACTACAATCTGAATACAGGAAATTGAAGTATCAGATAGCAAAATAATTCAAGCGTATTTTTAAAAGGGATGATATGGTGTGGGCGAATTACAGGGCTGGTGATGCCTTCAAACTATGCTACATGTAATAATATAGATTCCACACTCGCTTTTACTGAGGCAACCACTTGTTTCCCACCCAACTCTGGAGAAATTAAAAAATAAAAACATGACAATTGTTCCTTTTAAGATGGACGCAGCGTTGTTCGTCACCAAAGTAAAAAGATAGTGTATAAAAGATGAGAGAGAGAGAGAGAGAGAGAGAGAGAGAGAGAGACAGAGAGAGAGAGAGAGGGGTAATGGAGGATAAAGGTTCATTCATACCCAACTCCGTGACATACAGGAAATAGTTAAATGGTACACCACCTGTCTCTCTCTCTCTCTCTCTCTCTCTCTCTCTCTCTCTCTCTCTCTCTCTGTCCAACCAACCAAACCTCAACACTTTCCCCCTTCCTCCTCCTCCTCCTCCTCCTCCTCCTCCACCACCTTCCATTCCCTCCTCCTCATCCTCGTCCTCCTCCACCTTCCGTGCTTGCAAACCCAAACCTTCCCGCCCGACCCAACCAATATATACCGTCATGGGTAGATGGGGAGAGGGGGACTACAGGCTTACCGCAGCACGCCGCCTCTCTCATCGCGTCGCACCCCTGCAGCCGCTATTACAGAACTCCTTAATGATGGTCTAAGGGGCGAAATCATTCAGCTTACATCACACTCTGGCGACCGCATGTGGGTGTGTGTGTGTGTGTGTGTGTGGCTGAGAAAGAGCTACAAAAAAAATCTAGAGAGTGTGGGTGTGGGAGGGAGACGTGAAGGGGAGGGTATCAAGTGGGTGAAGTGAGAGGGGGAATGCAGGGAAGGGAGTGGTGAGTGACAGGGGAGAGAGAGGTGTGGGTGACAGGGGAGGAGGTGGTGTGGATGAGAAGAGGTGGTGTGGGTGAGAGAAGGAGCTGTGGGCTATATAGTTGAGGAGGAGGTGTGGGCTATTTGAGGAAGTGTGGGGGCATGATGGTAAGTGTAATATGGGTAGCAGTGAGCCTAATTATAAGGATGAGTGTGTGAGTGATAGCATGAGGAAATACAGTTAACCCATGTGTACAAAACAGTAAGATAAAGGCAAATTATGTAAAGTCACGCCGCTTATAGGTACCTAAATCATCGATCCCTTCGGCGTCAGATAATGGGAAGAGAGTTAATTATTTTTGATGACATAATTCCTAGTTACGTCTAATTTTTTCCTGACTTCCATCCCCCACTATATGCAATGATATCACAAATTGACGTGGTGGTGGTGGTGGTGGTGGTGGTGGTGGGTGGGAGGTGAATGGAAACTGTGTGATGAATGCTGGGTAATATGGTGTGTGTGGTGAGGTGATGAGTGATGAGATGAGGTGAGGTGAGGTGTGTGGTTGAGGTGTGTGTGTGTGTGTGTGTGTGTGTGTGTGTTGTGTGTGTGTGTTGCGGTTAAATACAAAGACAACTGACTGACAATTCCATTTTCATTCTCTCTTCCCTTGCTCCTCTTCAATCTTACTCCCCCCCCACCTTCAATCCTTCTTTCAATCCCGCCAATCATTCCCGTCCTTAATTCCTTCCATCGTCTGCTTCCTATCCTCTTCCGCTTCCCTTTTCTTCCCAAATCCCTATCCTTCAACTATTCTCATTTCTTCCCTTCTCCCTCAGTTCCTATTTAGCCTTTCCAGTTCTCATTTGTCATCCTTCAAACTTTCACTTTCTATCCATCCACTTCTGAACCCCCTATCTATCCCACTCCACTCCACCCCCACCACAACACCCAACAACACCCATTCACCCCACTCCACTCCACCCCCACCACAACACCAAACAACACCCATTCACCCATCAGTTTCAATCATGCAGACACCTGGGATAAAATCGGTTTCATTTGTTCCCTTCCCTGTGTTTTTGATGAGTATGTGGTCAGTCGGGCGGAAGGGGAGAGTGTGGGAGGGATGGGGAAGTTCAAACCACGGGGCACGTATATAGGGAAGGGTTGGGGAAAGGGGGGAAGGGTTGGGGAAAGGGGGGAAGGGTTGGGGAAAGGGGGGAAGGGTTGGGGAAAGGGGGGAAGGGTTGGGGAAAGGAGGGAAGGGTTGGGGAAAGAGGGGAAAGGAGGGAAGGGGGGGAAGGGTTGGGGAAAGGGGGGAAGGGTTGGGAAAAGGGGGGGGAAGGGTTGGGGAAAGGAGGGAAGGGTTGGGAAAAGGGGGGAAGGGTTGGGGAAAGGGGGGAAAGAGGGAGGGAATAGTAAGAATGATAGAAGGACGGAAAAGCGTAGGTAGAGTATAGGCTGAGTGTAAGAATTGTCGATCCAAACGTAGGAAAGGTAAGGGAGAAGGTATAGAGTTCGGGATTTGTCATAAGTTAGGTATTGTTGTATATATTATGTTCAACTGTCAGTCAGTAATATCTAGACATTACGTTTATCTATACGCTTTAACATTCATCTATCAATCTATGCATCTATCCACCTATCGATCTATCTACTCATTTATTTATCCATCCTTCTATTAACCTATTCATCTATTCATCCACCTATCTACAATATCCATCTATCCATGTTTGCATTCAGCTATCCATCCCTTTTTTGCCTACCTGTATTCATCTATCAATCTATTTATCCACCTATCTATCCATGTTTGTATTCAGCTATCCATCTCTGTATTTGCCTAGGTGTGTGTGTGTGTGTGTGTGTGTGTGTGTGTGTGTGTGTGTGTGTGTGTGTGTGTGTGTGTGTGTGTGTGTGTGTGTGTGTGTGTGTGTGTGTGTGTGTGTGTGTGTGTACTGATGTGTAGAGTATCGTCATCTGTTTGCTCATAAAACGTCTACCAGTACAGTATAGCCCACACCACCTGTCACCAGTTTATTGTCTCTCTCCCACCTCTCACTGTCTGTCTGTCTGTCTATCTATCTATCTGTAACTGTCTATCTGTGTCTATCTGCCTGTCTATCTATCTATCAGTCAATGTCTATCTATCTGTGTCTGTCTGCCTGTCCGTCTATTTGTCTGTCTGTCTATCTATCTGTAACTGTCTATCTATCTGTGTCTGTCTGTTTTTCTGTCTGTTTATCTATAATTATCTTTCTTCTATCTATATCTATCCATCTTCCCTCATACTAACATAATACACACCCCATTTTTTTGTTTCTTCTCATCCTTCGTATCTCCCTTTTTTCTCCTCATTCCTCCTATCTCCCTCATACTCAATTCTAATTATTCACTTCCTTTACTTCATCATTCTCACATTCATACATCCCTATCTTCTCAGTTTTTTATATACCACGAGAGTGAAGGGAGAGTGGAGAGAGTGAGGGGAGTGAGGGGAGAGTTAAGAGAGTGAGGGGAGAGTTAAGAGAGGAAAGAGAGGAGAGAGTGAAGAGAAGAAACGCCGAGAACCAAAAGGGAAGAGAGACAATGAGCAAATGGACAAGAGAAACGAAGGAGAGAGAAAGGAGTAGGAGAGAGAAAGGAGAAGGAGAGAGAACGGAGAAGGAAACAAAGAGAGAAGACAGATGAAGGGGATGGAGGAAAGGAGACAAAGAAGACCAGTAGAAGTGAGATAGAGTAATTAAGAAATTGGACACGCACAAGCCACTGGTAATGCTAGAGAGAGAAAGAGAGAGAGAGAGAGAGAGAGAGAGAGAGAGAGAGAGAGAGAGAGAGAGAAATAGCAACATAAATTATACGGTTATGAACATTTTTACCTCATCTCACTTTCATTAGATAAATTCTCTCTCTCTCTCTCTCTCTCTCTCTCATCAATTTGCACCACTTGTACTCTTGTCTTTCCCATCACCATCATCACCATCACCATCATCATCACCTTCCTTTCCACTGAACCATGCATCTTATCAACCAACAACACCTTTTTATTTTACCACTGTCCCCCTTTCACCTCCCATCTTATATATACCTCCCCATCAACTGTACTGTACTATATTCACCACCCAGGTCCCCCTAGCTAATCGCCCCTGGGTCAGCTTGGGGGCAGGGAGACAAGGGGGGGTAGGTGGGGGCAGGGGGACAAAGGGGGGAGTAGGTGGGGCCGGGGGACAAAGGGGGGAGTAGGTGGGGGCAGGGGGACAAAGGGGGGAGTAGGTGGGGGCAGGGGGACAAAGGGGGGAGTAGGTGGGGGCAGGGAGACAGGGATGGGGGAAGGGGGAATAGGTGGCAGCAGTGACAGTCGGAGAGCAAGAAATTCGTTCTGGTGTGTGAAGTAATGTTGCTCGACGCTGTTTTCCTCATTCTTTTCTGCCCTCTATCTACCCTCCATTAGCCCTCAGGTGTAATGCCATCTTTTTCTCAATTTTTTTTTTTACTTATTATTTTTCTTTTCTCTCATGACCCCTTTCGCTTCCACTAGCTCATGTGTAATGTCGCCTCTCAATTTTCTCTTTATTTTTGCCCCCCTCCAACCCCGGACAACCCAGCCTCTCTCCTCATCATGGAATCAGTGAGAGATGTGTGGCGTGAACGACCTTTTCCATGATTCTCTCTACAGCCTATGAGTAAACACAAGGTATGGAATCAGGTACCCGGCAACACAATTTTATGTAGGTGTAGTAGATACTGATACGTGTGCTGGCTATCATTACTTAACTGTCTATTCTATGTTGTGAAAAATAATTGTGCGTGTTGTGTCTGTTGTTGATGTGCGTATATTGTCTACAGTGGTGTGTGCAAACAATAAACCGTGTATAGGAGTGATCGAGGTGTCTCAACCGTGTGATATCTGGTGTGTGTTGTTTACCTATAGCTGTGGTGGGTGTGGATACCGATATGTGATGCTGTGATTGTCAAGACTGATTGTGTGTGGTTGAGAGGGAACCAGACCAATAGCATCTACTGTGAAATCGCCCCTTATATTACCTCCCACCCTCTCCCTACATCTATCTGTCTAGGAGCGGCACTAAAGTCAGGCCCGGTTGCACTTGTGGTTACGAGGTAAAAACAGGCAAGCTGAGTTTGATGATGATGGTGATGGAAGTGTTAGGGATAACGTTGAGGATGAGGGGTGATGATAATGATGGTGATAGAATAATGGTAATAATGATGAGTGATTATAATGATAGGGATGATGATGGGTATAATAATTATGATGTCAGTTAAATGAATGCCAATGACTCCTCGAAACTGTGTCACTGATCCAATTACATGAGTAAAAAAATAATAATAATAATAAATAAAAAAAATATAATAAAAATAAAAAAAAAGTTAATTATTACAAAAAAAAAAAAATAAAAAAAAAAGTTAAAAAAATATATATTAAATTAAAAAAAGAAACTAATTATTAAAAAACTACTGTGGCGGCGGCGACGGCGGGGCGGCGGCGGCGGCAGCGGTGGCGGCGGGGGGAAGGTGAATATGGGCAGGAATGGGTAAGGGAATAAACAGAAAGAGAATGATGTGGGGAGTGATGAGGATGGAGGAGTAGGAGAGGTGGAGAGATGAGAAAAGGAAGTGATGGTGGTTGAAGACAAAAGAGGGAGAGAAAAGAAATGGATGCATGGAGGAGTTAGAATAAATTAAGCAATAAACAAGAGAAATGTTGTGAAAAAGAGATGGAGAGAAAGGGTAAGAAGATATTAAAAGAGAGAGAGAGAGAGAGAGACCTACAACAACAACAACAACAACAGAAAACAGAGCATAATAAATCAGACATGGTGGCAACACGTCTGCTTCCCACGCTGTAATGATTGTTGACACCACGTCCAGACTCCTCCACTTGGCCACGGCTTCGTCTTACACTCGGCCCTTCAAACTCGACCCTCAGGATTCGAACACACGCTCCATGTCATCCGAGCTTTGGAGGAATGGTGCAAATGTTGGATGAGGGTGAATGGGTGAGGTTGGATGGCGGGTGGTAGGGGTGGATGAGGACTGACGGTTGTGGTACAGGGATTCGAATGAGGCAGGTGAGGAGAGAGAGGTGTGACGTAAGGAAGCATAACGCATTTTTTTCTCTTTTTTTACGTTTCTATCTCCCTCTCTCTCTCTCTCTCTCTCTCTCTCTCTCTCTTTACCTACCTATACCCCCTTCAATTACATTTTTATATCTATTAATATCGACATATTGACCTCTACCGTCACCCAACTGATGATTAATTAAGCCTGTTCTTTATAATATGCCGCCCAACATATATCTGGAGCAATTGAATCCTCCAAACTATTCCAAGCAACAGAACGCCATTACTTTTGCTCTTCTGGTTCTGTTTCCTAGCATACTTTAGAGGAATCAAGGCACTCCAATGTACCAAAAAATAATTACCACCTTAAGGGGATAGTATACTGTATGTACTTGTGGTAAATTGGAGTATTTTGATTCCTCCAAAGTATGCCAGGAAAGGGGTTATCTCACTGTCTCTAGTATGGGTCTGTTTCGTGGCCTATAGTTTGGTGAAATCAGCAGCCCTCCAATTTTCAAACAAAGTAGTCCTTCCTTAACTTGAGGAGGTAAAGTTGTGTTTAATATTACCAGTTCATTTCTACTCAAGACTTTGGTAAAAAAAAAAAAAAAAAAAAAAAAAAAAAAAAAAAAAAAAAAAAAGATGAGTAAAGGATGGGCCTATTATGTTATATACTGTCGACTGCAATATGTCAGGATGTCTTAAGGTTATATAATCATTACCATTGAGGATATTTTTGACTACCGTTCGTATACAGTAAACAGTATACACCAGGAACGTCAGACTTGGTGATATGTGGTCTGGGAACAATGGAGGCAACAGTGGATTTGAACTAATTGCCACGCCACTCAGTTAATGGACAAAATATTTCCATCGGAGGCTTCCCTGTTCAACTGCCTTTTCGCTATGAACAAAATTCAAGCTGTGTGGGAATTATGAAACCAAGGAGTCACCCGGGTGGAAGTTATTTGCCACTTATTATGGGTAACTAAGTGTCATTGCAAGTTAAACACCTGTGCAATACACCTGCAGGGTAATACGCATAATATAACAAGGACACACCCTACCCCATTTACCTACAACGCATATATATATATATATATTGAACCATTCATATTTCCCATTTCTCCTCCCATATGATAATACCCAGTAATTTCTCTTCTCTCCAGTACAGTTAATAACAAAAATACGTCTAATATAAGTTCGGAATATCAGCTTATAAGATCTGCTTCCATTGTAACCTGAACCAGATTGTAGTCAAACATCATGGATAATTGGTCATTAAAAATCTACTGTTAATTCTCAATGGAACATTTATGTGGTCAATATGTTAATGTTATGCATGTCTAGTTGAAGTGAATTTATGTCTACCCCTGTACCTGCCACGAGTATGATGGAGCCGCTAATTGCCACAACTCACCCATTCATTGCTTCCACACATTTTTAATTAAAGAGAAATTATGATCCCAACCCGAGCTGGAAAAATTGTAAAGTTGACCTCTAACAGCATTTGATTTTGGAACGCAGCGAAAAATAACTACGCTGATAAACAAATTCCCATAAGGTACACATATTTATATGGACATAAATTTTGCGGCAATTGAAATAGAGGAGAGGGACATGGAAGGGAGACATAAATGAACTTGATAAATAAACATAAAATAACGAAAGAAATACCTTACTTCTCTCTCTCTCTCTCTCTCTCTCTCTCTCTCTCTCTCTCTCTCTCTCTCTCTCTCTCTCTCTCTCTCTCTCTCTCTCTCTCTCTCTCTCTCTCTCTCTCTCTCTCTCACACACACACACACACACACACACACACACACACACACAGTCCCAAACTCTCACTAAAAGTTAAAAACCATAACACTTTCAGTCACCAACCTTCCTTCCCTTCCCTCCCTCCCTCGGTTGAAAATTTCCTTCTATGTTTCCTCTGTGATTGAAAACTGGGACGCCCTATTGTCGACCCGAGTAGGCAATTATGAATTCTTGAAAACAATGACGAAAGGAAATAAGAGAGATGCGTGTGGCAATCGTTTTCCTTTAGCTTTTTTTTATTTTTATTTTTTTTTTATTCGTTTTGTTCTGTGTATCCGTTCAATTTTACTTTTTTTATGGCGAAAATTAAACTGTATTTTACTTTTCGTTGGACTGATAATTTCTGTTTATCCTTCCATTCCCTTCATTTATCGTTTTCTCACACGTGGTTTAAATTGTGTTTGCCTGATGTTTATTTTTCACTCAACTCTTATTTACATTACAAACTACGTACTAAATGTAGGATATGCTATACTTCTGTGTGTGTGTGTGTGTGTGTGTGTGTGTGTGTGTCTGAGTGTGTGTGTGTGTGTGTGTGTGTGTGTGTGTGTGTGTGTGTGTGTGTGTGTGTGTGTGTGTGTGTGTGTGTGTGTGTGTGTGTGTCTGTGTGTGTGTGCTTGGTGTGAGCTTAATATCCGTCAAATCTTACAGGCATAGTCATTGATCATAATTATAGAGTACGGTACCTCATTCATTTCCTGACCAAAAATAACCCAACTCTTCAAGCAAGGCAAGCAGTAAAGAGGACTGACACCCGTAGTTTTAAAACATTTGAGGGCCCTTATTGGAGCTCTGTTGGTAACTACATCATATTTCACTTTATCTGTATCTACCTATATTCATTTATCCCATAATCTATCTATATAATTATGATCATACTAATTTGTGTATGTAAATATCTATATCTATTGTAATTTATATCTGCACATCTATATATTATCTGCCTTCCTTTCTCGTAATCTTTCTGATTTTCCCACTATGCATCTACCCATAAATCCAGATCCATCTATCTATCCATCTCTGCTTTACCCTCTCCCCATCTGTTTCTATTTCTCTCACTCTTGTGGCTATCTATCTCTTCTACGTCTGGCCCGGGGATGGCCATTCATAAATCATAGGTCGTTCATTAATTCCGGGTTACATCTGTGGTCCGTACACACGCCACGGTCAGGCCCTCGCTCTCACGCTCTCTAGCACACTACTGTTTAGCTCTCTCTCTCTCTCTCTCTCTCTCTCTCTCTCTCTCTCTCTCTCTCTCTCTCTTACACACAATGAGGGAAGGAGTAGAGTGACGTAAATAAGACAACGCCTAGTGTGCTAAAACTACTGGAGTTCCCTAACTCTATACTGTATACTCGTCTCATCAGACCTAAGCATTTATACTTTTTATAGGCTTCTAGGGTTTGCATACCTCAATGATGCCCCTTATCATAATATTACATCATCAGTATACGATCAATGAGGTGGACCCTATTATTACAAAGTGGAAAATATAAAAGCATTTCTCTTCTGTTTTTATGTTTTTGTTTTGTTTTCCTTATCGAAAATGCCTCATCCCCATAATATTATAGTGTTTATTGGTCTATATGACTCGCCAGGCCATCATGTATTACTTTGCATTCAGCACAGGTGCAGATTTTGTCACAGGAAGAGTCGAGTCGAGGAGACATCATGAGTATAATCAAACAAGACGTCTTTGTGAATCATGATAATTATACTGTATAGAGGTTATTCACGGTTACAGCTTGACCCTAATGACTGGACTGGTCTTGGCTCGTGATATCTAATGTTTCCCTTTCCTCCAGCTTGGTGTCTGATGATTGTAGGACATTTTTCAAAACCTGCCGGAGCAAAATGTGACTCGAGGACTGAGGATGAGAAACGGAGATAGAATGAAAACGCCCTACAGGGTGATGATACCTGCATGAGTAAAATGGCAATTACTCGAATTCAACTAATGGTATAAATTAACTTGGAGCTTGCGTGCATAATACGTGTGGAGAGATATTGCCATGCCAGTTAATGAAGAGGTGATAGCCATGCACTTTACACAAGCATCGGTAATTATATATGATACTGGGATGAAGCCAGACTCGGAATATGGAATTAGATGTTCATCGGATATAATTTCATACATGTAGATTAATTGAAAAGTAATCATTCTGTCAGCAGTCATGAATATTATATCTCTTTCACACACTCTATAGTTCTGTACATATTATATACCGTTATACCATATCTATACCAATATCTCTTAATTAAACCCAACCTGAAGCATGCAAAATATAATTATATACACTTGTGCATATAAACAGGTATAACACATTCTGACACACATGCATGCACGCCACATTCATTATTACACGCAGCAGTGGTTTTGGTGTCCTCTCCGTCCCTCTCCCCTAGCGGCAATCTGGAGCACTAATCGGCGTAACAGAGGGCGGGGTGCGAGATAAGACCTTGCTTAGTGTGGCGTACCGTGTGACTTTGGATGGTATATTCTGCTTCTTCCTCACTCACACACCTTGCATTTTCACACACGATGCACACACACACACTCACGCCCTCCCTCTCTCCTTCCCTCCCACGCCCTCCCTCTCTCCTTCCCTCCCACGCCCTCCCTCTCTCCTTCCCTCTCTCCCCTTCCTTCCTTTCCTTCTGTTCGCCTTTCCTCTCTCCTCCTCCTACTCCTCCTCCTACTTATTCCTTAATTCTTCTATTTTCTCTTCCTTCCTATGTTCCCACACACTTGTTCTCCCTCCCTCCTTCCTCTGTGTTTACTATTCCTCTCCTCCTCCTTTTATTTCCTCTTCCTTTCTATATTCCCACACACTTCTGTTTCTACCCTCCCTCCCTCATTCCTTCCCTCCTTTCCTTTCCTCGTTTTTCTACATGTTCTCTTTCTTTCTGTATTTTCTCCCTTCCCTTTCTTTTCAATCGTTGCCAACTCTTCCTATTTTTCTGCTTTCATCTTTTCCTTTCCCCTTTTAAATTGTTTCATTTTCCCCTTTTCCCTCTCTTACCTACTCTCCTTCCCTTCATTCCTTCTCTCTTTCCCTTTATACTTCTCAACCTGTGTAGTTTTTATTTCTCTCTTCTCCATTTATTCGACTTCTTTTTCTATTGCTTTTTCCTATCTACACAACAATTTGTTTTTTCTTCCTTTCCTTCCACACACAAATTCGCAAACGCACACACGAACTCACAATCTCTCTCTCTCTCTCTCTCTCTCTCTCTCTCTCTCTCTCTCTCTCTCTCTCTCTCTCTCTCTCTCTCTCTCTCTCCATTCATCTTGCTCCCTGACCTGTCCTCCCCTCCAGTTCCTTTTCCTCCCTCCCTACATTCTTCTCTCCATTCCCCTAACTTGTCAGCCCCTCCCTACCATTGCCTCCCTCCCTCCCTCCCTCCCTCTTTCCTTTCCTCCCTCCCTCCCTCCAATGTCTTTCCTCCTCCTCCAACGCCTCCGTGGTCAGGTCAATTTATTTTTCATTTTTCTATGTCCCTTCTCTCCCTTCTCTTCCTCCCCACCCCTACTCTTCCATTCCCTCCTCCCCTCCTCCTCTTCACTCCAATTCAATTCCATTTTCCCTTGGTATCTCCCTTCCTCTTCCAGTCCCATTTCTCCTTTTCTTTCTCCCCTATCTTCCACTCCATTTTCCCCTCCTTTCCTTAACTCTCTTCCATTCCTTTCTCCCTTCATCTTCCTCCGCTTTCTTTCATTCGCTTCTACTCTCCTCTTCCTCCCCTTTCTTTCATTCGGTTCTCCCTTCTTCCATTCCCTTTTCGCTTCTTTCCCTGACCCTTCTTCCCCGTTTCCCTCCAACCCCCCCCCCCCCACCACCACCACCACATCCTCCCCCTATCCATCCTCACCCCCACATCTCCTCACACTGGAAAAACTCCCTACATGTCCTAATTTTTCTCTCCTGATTTGTCTGTCTAAGTGTCCATTTCTCTCTCTGCCTTCCTCCATGCTATCTCTTACGTCCCTCCCTTTCTCTCTACCTTTCTTGTTGTATTTCCTTTTCTACCTGTTCCTTCCCTCAACAAGTTCACTGCTATTTTCATTCCCTTCTCTTCCTCCTCCTCCTCCTCCTCCTCCTCCTGTTTCTCTCTATTTTCATTTCTCCATTCCCTTTCCCATGTTTCATTCTCCCTAACCTTCCTGTCTCGAAAATCTACTTTGCCCTTCCCCTCCTACATTCCTGTGTACTGTTCTCATACACTTAACACACGAACACACATACACACACGACTCTATCCATGTATCTATTTATCAATCTGCCACCATCTCTTCTTCTCCCTCTTTTCAAATAATTATATACTCTCTGTCCAACTACATTACTTTATAGGTGTACTTCTGTAAACAAAATAACACCTGTCTAAAATTGTCCCAACACTATTACCGTATAATTTTGTCACAAAATAACACGTGTGTATATCCGTCAACTTTACCCCTGTATGTAGCTTTCTGTACAACATTACACATGTCTATATGTATTTATTTCACAACATTACACCTCTACTGCAGTCAGTCAGTCAACCATTCCAACACGTATTCGTCTTTTTTCTCTTCGTTTTATTGCTTATTCTTTCTGGACCACAGCTATTTTTTTCGACGATTTCTGGGTCAGTTTAGGTGTCATCCAGTTTGTCGACTTTTGGGTGGAAATATAATGCAAAAATCTATCAGTGAACATTATCATGTAAACCATTCGGATATGACGTAGAAGGTAATTTGTTTAACAATGACAGAATGAAAAATTAATGTACATTGAATTTTTTATTAGGTTGACGAGAAGTACAAAAGAAACTTAAACAAACAACTCAGCACTAAGTAATTATATATACCTTGGTGGGTAGACATTATCAATCAGATCATACTCAATTAAATTCCTCTCTGTCTATCCATCTATACATACCTCATTTTTCTATCCATTTCTCAAGTTTGTGTTTCTATATATCCATCTATACATACCTCATTTTTCTATCCATTTCTCAAGTTTGTGTTTGTATATATCCATCTATACATACCTTATTTTTCTATCCATTTCTCAAGTTTGTGTTTCTATATATCCATCTATACATACCTTATTTTTCTATTCATTTCTCAAGTTTGTGTTTCTATTTATCCATCTTCCTTTACAAGTTTTTCCACCCATCTAAACCTCATTCTTTCCATCAACATAATTTTGTAAGAAACGCCTTGGGACTTTATACAGCGGGAATAAAACCCACCATGTATTCAACCGGTGTTTTAATAGGTGAACCTCCTACCACCTACATTTCACGCCCTCCTGCCCATCTACATTTAGCAACAATACACTCACACACACACACACACCACGCCCTTCCTCCAACACACACACACACACACACACACACAATATGCTCCTAGACAACAGCTTTTTTTTTTATTTTTTTTATATGATTCGACATATATTTATTTTTGATAATATAGGCGGTTATAGAGTTAATAAATACTGCTGACGTCCTAAAGTTACATTAAACATTAGTTAACACACAACCAACTTCATAAATCTTCTATAGTGCATTGCAATAAGACTGATACAAAACGATTTACATTATCACAGGGTTGTCAAACGGTTAAATCCTCACACACGCCCAAAATTAACGCGATGCCGCCCACACTTAGCACCTTCCCTCCCACACCAACCCACATTTAACGCCCTCCCGCCCACGCTCAGCACCATGCCGCCCACCTTCAACACCCTCCTGCCCACACTTAGCACCCACCGAGTCACCCAGTCACCCACCGAGCCACCCAGTCACCCACACAGCAGGCGGCCGTGTTGAGCTTATGGGTGATCGCACAGGGACGTTCATCTCCGCTAACAAAGCTTGTCGCGAGGTACACTGCTCTTTGCCGCTACCTGCACTGATGGCCATGGCTGAGTGACGCAGCTCGGGGGTCGTGGGAGGCAGCAGTGCGAGAGATATAACTATTTACCAGGTACTCTTGAAGTCTCTTTGCCCTATACAGTTGAAGAAGGAAGCTAATCTGGGGACCCATCATTTATTTATATTACTTTTAGATAATTCATATACTACATACACTACCTATATGCTATATAATGTAGGTAACTGATGTGTCATTAAGTAAAGCGAGGTACTCATATTAGTTTTAAGAATACGGGCGTTTCTCTTGTAATATAAACGGTAGAGTAAGTACTGCCGTTGGGAATGACAAGACACATGCGACTTAACAGAGCACAATTGGACTGTTACTCATCCTCTCCTTTACTCGTGTAATATACAGTAAGTAGTGTTTCCGTGAATCAACAGGGTCGTGGTATTCAGCAGTGCGGTATATAGTTCGAGTTTCATCTTTGTTAGTTTCCTGGCGTAAGTACTGGTGCCGCGAATGACGTGTTAAAGGAAGGCACTGGAATGGAAATATAATCAAGACGTTGTTAAATAAAAGGGGGGAAATTTGCTGAAAGATTACTAAGTAGGTAAATTGAATCGCAGGTAATGGAGTGATACTTGGTGGTGTTGGTAGTTATTAAGGCTCTGAAGCAAGGAACAAATCTTATGCTCTGCTTACCGCGGCTTTGGAATCTAAACCGATAAAGTAATGTTTCCGCCTTAGGGGAGTTTCGCATTGCTATAATGAAGGGAAATTGAATCGCAGCTGAAGGAAGGAATGATCACGAGATGTTGTGCTAAACTATATTTCAAGTCCTTCAGGTGTTGATAATTTACCCCCCCTCCCCAAACTACAACCCTCATCGGATGAAGAGATTACGATATTATTTGCTGTATTCCTATTTAACTTGTAAGACCTACTATTGGGTTTGATAAGCAATAGTATAAAAAGTAATTTGCACGGCAGGTGTCAAATGGTTTTATCTTGTAGGGAACGAATTTCAGCCAATACTGTATATGGCAACTTTGATTGTGAAAATTACTTTTATTTTAGTGACATATCAAACCATTCTAAATTCTGACTGGATACATATATTAGATTGTGGCTGTATTATCTATCGTATTTCTATGATCCTATCAAGATTGGGTATAAATTTTGAACTAATAAAGTACTGCAATTTCAACTGTACTTGAATTTCTTTTGGAGTGATTAGGAATGTAAATTTGAACTGTAGTTAGGGGTTAGGATTTCACAAAAATTGGCAATTTCTGTAATATTATTCTTTGGTAACTCATTTATTTCACTGGAAAGTTCCTCATTCAGTATCATTTGGGTTAAGACTGGGGAGAGTGATTCATAAGCAAGAGAAAAAAAAGGTTAATTAAAAATAACTGAATATATAATGTTTGGTAAAGTAATCAGAGGGAAGGTAAGAAAATATCACAAGAACCCAATCCTCTTAAACTGGCATCAAAATTCGAACATCTGAGAGTGTATTTCCCACGAAGGAACGTCATATACTTTGAAAACTGTCAATACGGTGGTAGCGGTAGTAGTGGTAGTGAGGCAAGTTGATGCACATACAGTAGGCGGTGGGTGATGGATGAATCTTACTGGTGCATGAAGGAAGAAAGAGTAGGGGTGATGAATTTGATAGATGCATGACAGAGTGGTGCATGGGTGTGTTACATGACGGGGACTGACGAGGCTCCGAGTTGACGGCTTGTTGTTGTGTTGTGTTGTGTTGTGTCTGGATGGATGGATGGATGGGTTGTGGTGGTGGATCCTCCGTTTTGTTCCCGTCAGTTCGTCAGTCAGTCAACGTTGTGTGTCTCTTTTGTTTATCTTTAGAGGGAGAGGC
The DNA here is from genome assembly GCA_034508575.1 of Petrolisthes manimaculis. Taxonomy (NCBI): domain Eukaryota; kingdom Metazoa; phylum Arthropoda; class Malacostraca; order Decapoda; family Porcellanidae; genus Petrolisthes; species Petrolisthes manimaculis. Next base: position 16,634 of record JAWZYT010005302.1, read on the forward strand.
AGAGCGTGGAGAGAGTGTGAGGTAGCAGGCCAAGCAATTGCAAGGGACAGAAGTCGAGGAAGACACAGAGAATAAATCAGAGAATATAACACATATAGAAAAAAAAATGTGTGTGTGTGTATGAGAGAGAGAAAAATAGTATATGTGAGAGAGCCATAGAGAAGGAGAGTATATAAGTGAGACAGAGGCAAGGTGACAGAGATAGTGAGTCAGTGTGTAAGTGAGAGAGAGAGAGAGGAGCAGAGATAAGATTGTGAAGATATGTACGTGTACGTGTGAGAGAATGAGGGTGAGATGGGTGATAATGGTTCCCCGAGTGAGAGGAGAGGAGAGGAGGACAGAGAATAAGAGTACTGTACAGGAACTTGACTGACGTTGCCACCGGAGTAAGAGTAAGGATGGAAGACTGTGAGGTAAAATAAAGAGGGGAGAAAGAATGGAAAAGGTGATAATTGCACGGAGAAGTTCAAGACAATAAAGAGGAGAGAAGGGAAAATAAAAAGGGGAAAAGGAAGGGAAAACGTGAGAATTAGACGAGAAGCAAAAGTGAAAATAGAGGAGAGAAGAGAAAATAAAGAGGGGAAAAAGAGAAAGATTAAGAATTGGAGAGAGATGCCGAAGACAATCCAATAGGAGAGAGAAAACAATTATCGAAAATATAAAAAATAAAGTATGGAAGAAGCTACAAAAGAATAATGAATAAAGTATAATATCGACAACGGAAGGAAGAAGGAAGATCACAAGCTTGAATAAAGAGAAGAAATGGAGGACTGTGAGAAGAGGAAAGGGAACAGAAGGTAAATGATATAAGATGAGAGAATGAGTGTAGCGAGAGACAGAGAAAAGAAAACGAATAAATAATGACAAGAGGGAATAAAAGTGAGAGAAAAGAAACAGTGAGAAGGGAAAAGGAAATGTTAATATCTATATCTATCTCTCTATCTATATCTATCTCTCTATCTATATCTATCTATCCATTTAAAGGAGATTAAAAATGAGAGAATAAGAATAGTGAGCAAAGGAATAACGGATGATGATGATAAAGGAGAAAGGGGGAAAGAGTCGAAAAACACAAAAAAGTAGAAAGAAGAAAATGGAGGAGAAACTACAGGAAAAAGAAACTTAAAAAATAGGTAGAAAGTAAAATTTAATATAATCATGGAAAGATATAAATGTAACAGTTAAGTCCAATATGAAGAAGGGGCGGGTAAAGTGGAAAGATAAGAGACAATAAAAAAAAAAAAAAAAGAAGAATAAGAAAAATAAGAGTAAATGGGAGAAGAAAATAACAGAGTAAATGGGAGGAGAAGAAAATAACCATAATAGCATGAAATGAAGGGCAATAAGGAATAATGAGGAAAGCGAAAATGATAGACTAAAGAATGATTGAGACATGAAAATGGAAAGTAAGAGAGATTAACCAGAGAAAATAGAAGCCATAAGAAAAACTGGCACCCACCACCCAACCAATACACTTACAGTATGACGGTCTATACACCACACAATGCACTGGGTAGAAGATAATTTAGATGATCGTATTATTGAGACGGGAATCAGAATATTTCCATCAACATATATAACAAAAAATATCGCACTTCCATTAAATAGGGATAAACTTTTTGCAGACATTATCCCATATCATCTAACCCATATATTGTGCAGCTTATATACACACACACACACACGCACACACACACACACACACACACACACACACATCTTTCCCTATGTCTTTTGCTGCTCCATCTCCTCCTCCTTTTTCTATCTATTTCTCATCCTTTTCTATCTCCATCTCCCCCTCTTCCATCTTCATCTTTCCCTATGTCTGTTGCTGCTCCATCTCCTCCTCTTTTCCTACCCCCAAATCACGTCCTATAATGTGCCTCCTACTCCTCTCTCCCTTCCCTCCATCACCCCCCACTCCCTCCCCCACTCCCTCCGCCACACACCCACCCACAGCGGAACAGGGCGTAACTGGGAGCATTCGCAACGTGACATTTATGATGACTACGTGACGGGCGGTGCCGAGAATGCTGTCGGAGCCGGAGCCACAGTCGCCCCAGGAAAAAAAAAAACAAAAAAAAAAACTCGTCTCTTCCAGCCTGACCGAAACGCCGCGACACGTCTGTCAAGCGTTCCCTGCCAATTGGTAACGTATGGTTATGATGTTATAATAGATGTTGTCCTTGTGTTACGATGGGGAATTGTCAATCGTTAAGGTGAATGGATGTTTGTTATATTTACGAACAATCAGATGGATAATATTAAAATTAGTCATTATTTCGATATTTTCTATAATTATGTTATGCTGGATATTACAGAATTTAGATCAGCAATAAATAGCAAGCATTATTTTGATGATGTATTTACATGACCAAACAGAATCTCACTATTCCGTTCATGTTATATGGTTTCGATCTGCACTATACTAAACCATATATATACTTCCAATACACTTCACCAGTCACCAACGTTTTCTCAGTGTTCTGTTGTCGCAAAGATACGCCAAACATTCCCTCAAGAATAATAAGGTGACGGACGACGATGATATTATATTTATTTACTTACGGAAATCATTTGAAAGAGGAATCCAAACCCAAATGTATTATCTCCTCTCTGGCCTTCGACCCTCGCTTCCAATGATTGTTTAACTGGTTATGTAAAAGAAATTATGATCAGCTCCGTATCTCTTAGAAGGCAAAGGTTTTCCTGCAACGTTAACATCGCCTGTTATAATTCTAAGTTTCCTTATCTAAACTATTATCTTGTCAGTGTTTTCCTCCGACAAGAAATGTCGTTTGGTGATGGTGATAAAAAATATATCTATAGATCAACATCCGTTATACAAAAGTCAATCAATTACATAATGAATGCATAATGAAAGCAAAATAAAGATGATGATTTTATCTTCAGGTATTACAAAATTTGGGCCGGCGTTTCTCTGAACTTGAGTCAACTTCCCCGTCACGATGCAGGCAGTGCGATTCGGGTGTTCCGCTAGAAGGGACGCTAATACTCGTGTCATCTTTGGCCCACAATCCAGAGAACAGAAGAACCGGGAAAACACGTAGAACATAAAAACCACCACACACAGACACCACTCACCACCAACACCACCAGCCAACAAACATCACCCCAAAAAAAAAATTACTCAACCAACACCAACACCAACAACAACACCTACACCACTAACACCACCACCACCATCAACACCAACACTTACACCACCACCATCATCACTCAACCATAACGAACACAAGCATCACTCAATCAACACAAACAACAACAACAACCACTCCTCAACCAATACGAGTACAAACACCTATTAACCACCACAACCCCAAACACCAACACCAACACCAGTCCCACCAAACTTACACCATCATCCAAATCATTGCAACCACAAGCCATCCAACACTATAACTCTAACACCATCTAACACCACCACCCTCAAATTATATCCCAGTCGACCCTTACAGAAAGAATCGAGAGTTTAGGTGGCCACAAATACGGCAACTTTAAGCTACATACAAACTTGTCCCAATAATGATAAGAAATACATCGTGTTCCGTAAGACTACCACCGTACAACTATTATGAAGCATTATTTCATATTGTTTCGAGAAAAACGTGGATACTTTTTGCTTTCCTTTTGTACGTCGAATAGAAAAAGAGGATGAAGAGGATGAAGAGGATGAAGAGGATAAAGAGGATGAAGAGGATGAAGAGGATGAAGAGGATAAAGAGGATGATGATGAAGAAGAAGAATGGCTATGTGTTCAGGGGTTGAGGTTCCCACAGCCTCGGTACACAGACCTAGAATCATACCAGCCAGGCACATATTAAGGTCACTGTAAAAAAGTGTGTAAGTAACGTGAATTAAGCTTTTTGTGGAGAAATGTCTGCCCGCCATGAATACGCGTAACTTGAGATATGTATGTTTAACGTGAATTACACATCTTTTAAAATATACATCCATAACGTGAATTACACTTCTTAACGCGCGTATACTGTCCTCAACATGAATTACGAATCTCTTAAATTATACATCCTTAACGCGACGTGAATATTCCGTGTGTTTATACTGAAATACGCTACTTGAAATGTATGTAGATGTGCTTTAAACTAACTTACGATTATGAGACATCAATGTTTGTCATAAATTGCACTTCTATTCGAGACTTTTTGAAATGTACGTTTGAGTAACACGAACTAATATTTTTTCTGAGACTCAAATGACGAACATAATATTTACTCCTGCTTTATGACACGAAATTTGTAAAGCTGGAAAATATTGTTGTGGTTTGAATGTCACGGGAAGGGAAGGGAAAGGGAGGGAAGGGAAGGGAAGGGAAGGGAAGGGAAGGGGAGGGGAGGGAGGCTTGACAATATTCACTACACTATAAAGGTTCCCCCTCAAGTGGTGATTTATCAAGTGTAATTTTATCATACAAGCAAGTATTCTGAGGTTGGGACTGTATTAGGCATCAATGAAGGGCTCGCTGCTATTGAATGATTTATTTATGTGTACAGTCAAGGGAAAAGTTTCGACACAATCTGGTATCGTTAAGAGGTTAGGTTGTAGTGTAATTGGTGTGTGTGTGTGTATGTATGTATATATATATATATATATATTATTATTTTTTTTTACTTCTCTTAGGCCGAATCTACGCATATTTATTTTACTTCTCTTAGGCCGAATCTACGCTTATTTATTTTAATTCTCTTACGCCGATTCTACGCATTTCTATTTTACTTCTCTTAGGCCGAATCTACGCATTTTGTTTGTATGTTAGTGTACACGTATGTATATTTGACTGGTATACCTACACGAGTCTGTAAATAGTGGAATGCCTTATGGTTTATTGAGTACCACCGGCAGCTGTCATTTCCCTGGACCAACAACCATGACGGAGATCCTGTTGTGTTGTGTGTGTGTGTGTGTGTGTGTGTGTGTGTGTGTGTGTGTGTGTGTGTGTGTGTGTGTGTGTGTGTGTGTGTGTGTGTGTGTGTGTAGTGTACTTAGTATGGTGTTTGACTGTGCGTGTGTGTGTGTGAGTGTGTGTGTGTGTGTGTGTGTGTGTGTGTGTGTGTGTGTAGTGTACTTAGTATGGTGTGTGTGTGTGTGTGTTTGGGCGGCACAGACACACTCATGATAAATTGCATTAGAACATTATTGCTGGAATAAATCACTACCTGTAATATTTAGAATGACAAATCTGAGTAATAATCGTAAAAATAAAATAAACAGATCACCTCATATGAAAAAAGAATGCCAATAATAAAGGTCTGTACGAGTCAAGGAAATATTCATAATAACGTGACAAACTTTACAACTGTGTATGTATAGCTGTTTATAATTATATGCGTCATCTCCATTTTATCGATACCCAGATTATATATATAGCAATTTAATTCTCACTTTGGTAATTAAGGTTCTCGTCTCATTTAAAGGTGACGATGTAACCTTTAATGACGAGGGTTCTCTTGTCATATTTCAAATTGTCTGGCGTTAGTACAAGTATATTATATAAAGAGTATTTAATAGCTATTGGTTCGGAAATTACAACTTTTTTTAGCTTTGGGCGTAAGAGTAGTTTCCTTTTTTATTTTAACAAGAAAAATCATCAGGTAATAGTAACAGTAAAAATTGGAAGCTACTCAGAATTTTGGTGATATTGGTCAACTTTGCTTGGATAACAGACAGTGGATTGTTGACCAGGGAAACTAAACCATACGGCCATACAGATATCACACAACATATAAACATTTGAAAGTGGTTCATGGAGTGTATAATATAAGACACCAAACAGCGGAAGTGACTATACTCTTGTTTCCTCAGGGCCTTTACAGTACATTATTTAACTGTCCACAATGTTCTACTTTCTTTACTTTATTTCTTAGCACAATAGTAATAATGCAGACTTAAACAAATTGCACATACATTAACACAACTAGACAATCATCATTGCTGATTGTCTTTGTGTTTGCTTATGCTTTCACTCGTGTTTGTTGGTTAGTGAACGAAATCATAAATATATATAACTACGTATTTACATCGTTTTGCCAATGAGTCGAAATTTGTTTTGGAAATGAGTCGATTTTGGTGGTTCCTGATTAAAATCCAGCATCAGAAATTATATTTTTTCTAGCGTTTTATTGGTACAAATTATTGTCAAGTATGGCTTAGCTACATACATTGACATTATAATTATTATGATATACATGAAAGTATGCACCTAAGTCCTTTGCCTTTGTAATTATACATGAAAACTATTTAGAATATACATTTAGGGACCCTGTGTTGTAGTTAGAAAATTGGAGGTCAATGAGTCCTTCAAATATTGCCACAAAACACCACCTATATGGAAGGAATTTCTTTCGTGGCACAGTCAGAAGGAATCAGAAGCCTTCAATATTCATACCCGATCACAGGAACCTTAATTAAGGATACCAGCTATAGGGTAAAAATAAACGGTGCATTTTCACCGGGTTATATATAAAAAAATATATCTATGATCAAGATTACGTGGCCTCAACTGCACACATCAAAGTAGAACGTTATACCTTCCTTCCTTCCTTCCTTCTATATAATTATTACGGGTGGGTGGATGATACATTGATGGGAGAAGGTACACAGGCAGACCTTTGCATGTTTCAATAATAATATCATCGTCAATGTTCATTCTTCCAGGGATACAATAAGCAATCTTGTTTTACATCGATGTGCAGTTTTTAGTTATTCATGTTATTTGTTGTTGCGGGATGTGTGTGTGTGTGTGTGTGTGTGTGTGTGTCTGTCTGTATGTCCCACCTGCCCGTGTGTATGTTTGATGTCTTTTGTATCACTCAATTATTCTTCTCAATTCGGCCGCATCACACACACACACACACACACACACACACACACACACACACACACACACACACACACACAGTCCAGGGCAGCATTTGTATCGTGAATATTTACGAATCTTTATAATTATACAGCAATGATGATGATAATGATGAGAGAGAGAAAGAAGGTTAGATGACGACGACGAGAGAAAAAAACAAACAGAATGGCAAGGAAACGAGGAGGAGGAGGAGGAGGAGGAGGAGGAGGAGGAGGAGGAGGAGGAGGAGGAGGAGGAGGAGGAGGAGGAGGAGGAGGAGGAGGAGGAGGAGGAGGAGGAGGAGGAGGAGAAGGAGGAGGTGGAGGAGGAGAAGGAGGAGGAAATGGAGGAGGAGAAGGAAGTGTAAATGGAGGAGAACGATGAATGAGACAGGAAATGATAGCGAAGGATGGAAAGGAAAAGAAACCCAAGAAAGAAAATAGAGAGAATGATATAAGAGGGGGGGGGGACGATTGGGAGGGAGAGAGAGAGAGATAGATGATGAAATAAATGACTGAGAATGTTGAAAGGAAGGATGGTAGGATGAAAAAAATGATGACGGGAAAATGAGAGGAGCAGTGAGAGAGATGGAGCGCTAGAAGTGGAAGGAAACATATATATAGAGCAATAAAAATATAATAAAAGAGAAAGGAAACAGTAATAAAAGAGAAAGGAAACAGTAATAATAAAAATAAGAAAGAGAGAGAGAGGGAGAATGATGGTAGAAGAGAGAATATCAACTGAAAACCAAGAAAAAGAACAGACAAAAGTAGAAAAATGGGCGAGAGAAACTGAGGGTGATGAAGGGAAGGGGAAGATAAAATAAGAAAGAGAGAGAAAATGATGATAGAAAAAAGAGAATACCAACTGAAAACCAAGAAAAAGGAATAAACAAAAGTAGAAAAATGGACGAGAGAAACTGAGGGTGATGAAGGGGACGAGGAAATACAAAACACTACAAATAAATTACATCAGCAACAACAGCAGATCACCGAGGCCCTATAAGGCAGTGTGAGAAAATGAGTTACACCTAGATGGCTCGCCCTTCAAACCCCAACCAGCCAGCAACATTAGCCAGGGGGGTCATACTTTTCAACTTGGACCCTATCTAATGCCTACCCTGTCGAAGCCTGCGTCAGTCGGGAGGAAGAGTTGTTACACACACATATACAGTATACACACACATACACACACACACACACACACACACACACACACATACATACACTCTTTTGCAGATACACACACACACATTCTCATAAATTATACTCGTACATACAAAAAAATAACACACACACGGAGAAAAGTATACTAGCAAAAAATAATTAAACATATACACATAATATGATGCATATTAAGTTTTACCCAGATTATAATGCTTGTAAATTATATCATTTTGTTCATTAGGTAGTGCTTATAGTTGTTACATTCATTATACGGTAATTGGGTCGGTAACAACATCCACTTTCAACTAAATTTCTTGATGTGGTTGTAGTTTTCTTTCGTGAGAGATAAACGTGTTATTATGTTTGATAGTTAGATAACTCGATTGGCAAACTTATCGGTCAGGCAGAGAAACAGAAAGATGAAATGTCGACAGAATGATGGATGGATGGACAGATCAAAAGATACCGGAAGGCAAAAAGAAAGAAAGATAAACCAAGATATTGATATAAAGACAGACAGAAGACATAGACCAACTGAATTGATTGGGGTAAAGCCTTTATATGCATGTTAGGAGAGGCGACAGTGCTATGAACGGTACTTTACACCCTAAGAGTCGAAATGGATATCACACGAGTCCATTTTTCACCGTTCTCTGATCAAGATAAGTTTACATCCATCCTCCAGCTTGTTCTTAGCATACTAGAGGAAGCATAACGTAGCAACACGGGCTCCAGAACAGAGGTAATTTGGGCTCGTCAAGTAATTAATGCCTTTAGGGGATAATATCTGTCGTCAGTGAATGGGAGGGCTGCTAATTCCTACAAAACTATGCAACAAAACAGATCCCCTACTCGTATAGTGAGATAGTATGTTTCGTGGTACAGCTAACAGGAATCAGTGGCCTTCCAACTGACCCATTACTAAATTACCTTCAAGTTAATATTATAAGCCCTTGCAGCACAGAGGTTGAGATTCTGAAAGCTAATTGGAGACTAATGATTCCTCCAACATATACCTTGTACCAACAACCCATAGTGAGGGAGTCTGTTCCATGTCCCAGGTTGGAGGAATCAGTAATCACCAATCTATAAATAATTACAAAATAGCAAGTCTTTTAATATATACCTGTTTATACTATCTTGTTGAGGTTAGAGCGACTCCCATTTAGAGTTAACAAGCCAAAGCACTTTAGTCAAGAATATTCAGAGCCGCATCTTAGGCAAAACCACTTCGTCATCATCATAACTCACCACCACAAAACAGGCTGGTAAGAATAAGAAGAGTTTGTACGTTAGTTGGTTAGTTGGTTGGTTGGTTGGTTGGTGCTCTACCCGGCCCTCCATGTTGTGAGTGATGCAGACTGGGTATTACATATTTTGATCTCGATGGTTGGTTGGTTGGTTGGTCGGTTGGTTGGTTGGTTGGATGGTTGGTTGGTTGGTTGGTTGGTTGGTTGGTTGGTTGGTTGATTGGTTGGTTGGATGGATGGATGGTTGGTTGGTTGGTTGGTTGGTTGGTTGGATGGATGGATGGTTGGTTGGTTGGTTGGTTGGTTGGTTGGTTGAATGGTTGGTTGGTTGGTTGGTTGGTTGGTTGGTTGGTTGGTGGTGTTGTCTTGTGTTAAAACTTATTACAACAACTGATTCTACTTGTGTATAATATATTGTCAGGGTGTTAGATATATGTGATTTGGTCTTGTTTTTGTTTTTTTCCGAGTGTGAGTAAGATTAAAATTGGTCTTTTTTGGAACTCTGACTATTCCTTGAAGTGAAATATTAACGTGTCTTGGATCTCTCGTATTTGTGGTTTATTTCACAGGCAGGAATGTCGTCTAGGAAGTGTCATGCTGTTAGTCCTCACGTTATGCAATACACGAAATTTTAATACTGTACTACTAACATAATTCTGATCAGGACCTAATTCATAATAGTCTAATTAAAACTCTGTAAATCGCACACATACATTCACAAACAGACGTGCACTTAATCACAGGTACACACATACATGCATTATATTATATACCAAGCAAAACTAACCTCGAACACACACTGACAAAACACAGTAATTCTGAAAAAAAAAAAAACTCAAACTAACAAACAGGCAAAATCACACGCAATCCCCTGTACCTATCACACACACACACACACACACACACACACACACACACACACACACACACACACACACACACAGAAGCCTTCCTCAACCCTTTTGCTCCGAGAACTATCATTATAGCTGTTATTATACATTCTTAGTGACACATAAATTTAGTGTTAGGATTTATGTACTGCCTCGACCCACTACCACCACCACCACCACCACCACCACTACCACTACCACCACTCCCTTTAAACGCTCTCCACTTACTTTACTGGGGGGTAGTGTGTGTGTGTGTGTGTGTTGTGTGTGTGTGTGTGTGTGTGTGTGTGTGTGTGTGTGTGTGTGTGTGTGTGTGTGTGTGTGTGTGTGTGTGTGTGTGTGTGTGTGTGTGTGTGTGTGTGATAAATCAGCGTGTGCACCAGAGAAGTGTTTAACAGTGTGCCGGTATTACAGTTTGGCTGAGCCCTCATTAGCTTCACCTACTCCTGCCCTCTATTTCAACACTAACCCCGCCAGAGAGAGAGAGAGAGAGAGAGAGAGAGAGAGAGAGAGAGAGAGAGAGAGAGAGAGACGAGTGCTACAGGTGAGGGTAATGGACGAAAATCAGATCCGTATAAGTTAAAGAAATAAACGAATAAATGGAATGAGGAAATGAAAGAGTATTGAGTAAAGAGACAGACATAAGGAAGAAAGGGGTTTAGGTGGAGAAGAAAGGACTGCAAAAATATATATATACAGTATATAGTAGTAATGAACTCAGTAGAGGAAGGAAGGAGGTGTGAGAAGAAAGATAAATGTTGAACTCAAGTATACAGTCGAAGAGAAATAAAGGTGGGAAGTGAAGTGAGGAAGATGATGGAAAGTGGAGATAGGAGAGGAAAGGAAGGATAGAAACAGATGAACGATATTAAATACAGGGACCTTAGAGAGAGGAAAGGAAAAGAGGGAGGACAAAAAGATCAATATATGGGGATGAGGAGAAAAATATACAGGGACATGAGAGAGGAAAGGAAAAGAGGGAGACGCAAAGACAAATACATAGATGAATAGAACGAGGAAAAGATACAGATTGAGATGTCGAGGATAAAACAACTTACTAGACATACACAATACACAAGAGACACAAAGAGTAGATAAAAACAATAAATAAAAAGACCCACATACATTCCATTAGTTCCCAGTTACACAGATGAGACGAGATATAAATCAAGCGAGATGAGAATGTAAAGCAACTAACAAACAGCCAACCATGCACATTCCATCAACTCCTCATGACCGCTCTACAATCCCAAGAGTTGATATGCAAAACAGTCAACAACGCTGCTGCAACAACTTCTCTTCCTCCTCCTCTTCCTCTCTCTCCTCCTCCTCTTCCTCCACTACTGATCTTTCCCTCCCCTCCCCTCCTCTCCTCTCCACCTCCCCAACTCTTCCTCTTCCTCCTCCTCCTCTCTCCTCCTCCTCTTCCTCCACTACTGACCTTTCCCTCCCCTCCACCTCCTCTCCACCTCCCCAACTCTTCCTCTTCCTCCTCCTCCTCTTCCTCCACTACTGACCTTTCCCTCCCCTCCCCACCCCTCCTCTCCACCTCCCCAACTCTTCCTCTTCCTCCTCCAAGACTTAATTGCCCTGAAAAACGCCCTTATTCTGCTTGTAATTAGGGGTTATTTCAGGCGAGTTTGTCTAGCGTAGCAGAGTTAATAGCTAGCTAGTGGATTGGGTGAAGGAGGGGAGATGATGATGGCTGGGGTTCAAAGCTGGGTTGGTTGGTTGGTTGGTTAGTGATGGTGGTGGGAGAGTAGGTGGGGGTAGGGGATGATGGTGGTGGTGGTGATGGAGGGTTGGTGGTGAATGGTGGTGGTGTAGTAGTGCTGTATCGGGAATAGCATTTACTCGTGTTGTATGATGATAAACGGGATACAACGATGGCGTTAACAGAGAAAATATTACAAAGTTTTACAAAGGACTGAAATCGTTAACAGAGAAAATATTACAAGGTTTTACAAAGGACTGAAATCGTTAACAGAGAAAATATTACATATGGTGGTAGTTGTTGGTGGTGGCGACATGTGTGTGTGTGTGTGTGTGTGTGTGTGTGTGTGTGTGTGTGTGTGTGTGTGTGTGTGTGTATAGAGCACAATCCTAATAGTAACAGTGCATATCTTTGATCGGGTTGATAGTTATAACAGTGATAATGATAGCTCTGAGGATTATAACTGTTGGGTTTAACAGTGGCTGCAGATAAGGATAAAATTATCGGTACGTGTATAATAGTTAACAAAATTGGTATATAAATAATTCACCAATCGCCGATAAGGAAAACCACAACTGAATTAACAATGGGTAAGTGATGATTAGATAATTAACCAGATCATTAAGCAGACGAAAGATTAAGATGATACTGATGATGATATTAACCCGCGCCAAACCATAATTATACGACTCCCTCACAAAGTTATAGCATTGCAAGTGAAGGAAATTATAGGCTCGACCCACAGATACAAAAATAATGATGGCGATAAAAAGTGAAGATGGAATATAATAACCCGACTTGTATTAGCATTAGAAATCGGGCGATGAGGGGAATGGCAGTGTAAAGGAAAGATAATGGTGAGTGTAGCAGGTGTAGATAAGGGTGATAAGGGTGATAATGGTGTGCTGTAGGGTAGGAGGGAGGGACGGTAGCTAGGCAGGTGAGAGGGAATGGAAGGAGAGAAGGGGAGGAGGGGAGGAGACGGGTAGTGGTGGTAGTAGGAGGGAAGGAGGGGGTGGAGGGTAGGTGGTAGTGGTGGAAGGAGGGAAGGAGGGGGTGGAGGGTAGATGGTGGTGGTGATGGTGGTGGTGATACACGGTGGAGAAGCAATGGTATAACTCAGAGATGGAAGGAGATAAGACAGAGAGGGAGGGAGTCAAGGTGCTGGAGGCAGTAGTGGTGGTAGTGAAAGGGATAATGGTGTTTGAGGAAGTAATGGTGGTGGTGGTGCAAGAATTGATGTTGTTGATGTTAGTGGTGGTGGTGATGTCAAAATTATGGTGTTGGTGGTGGTGGTGGGTGTTTGTGGTAGATAAAAGTGATGACGGCTGATGGTGAGAAGGAAGTGAACATGAAAATGGTAATGGTGGTGGTGATGATGGAAGTGGTGAAGGTGATGATGATGATGATGGTATTGGCAAGGATGGAGATGGAAGAAAAAATAAAGGAGGAGGAGGAGGAGGAGGAAAAGAAAAGAATACGAAGGGGAAGGAGGAGGAAAAGAATAAGAATACGAAGGGGAAGGAGGAGGAAAACGAGGAGGAGGAAAAGGAGGAGAAGGAAGGAGAGGAATACTAGTGTGTACATAATGCATGCTAATATCCGTCGATTTTAACCCCGGACCTGTAATTAACCTCAGAATTAAAGGGTGGTAACCTGTCGTCAGTGACCTGGAGGCTACTCATATTCTACAGGTACGTCAAGAAAGACAAACGACCACTTTAATAAACGTGTCTGGTTTGTGGCGCAGCTCGGAGGACACGACACGACACGACACCACCAAAAATATACAGGGTATCCATAAAGTCTTTCCCTGATTTGTGTGTAATAAAGGTATGAAATCAGGGTAAGACTTTTTGGACACCCTGTATATCACCAGCAACACACACTGATAAAAAGTATGGGGTTTGTAATATAAGTGTTGATCTTATTGATATATTTTGTAACCTTAGGACCACCAACAGCACCAAAACATTGAGTATTATTATTATTATTATTATTATTATTATTATTATTATTATTATATACACACTAAGCACCAATAGAAAGCCCTAGGAAAATAATATCATTGCTATATCACAATCAAGTACTGTACAAGAAGTTGATTGATTAACACACACACACACACACACACACACGAGAGATACTAAGGGGAGGGGGGAGAGGCAACGTAGGAAGGGGCTGAGATGAAAAAATAAACAATAGACAGTAAGGGGAGGAAGTGGGAGAGGAAGGGGGGAGGGGAAATTCGTGAAGGGAAGGAGGGGAGTAGAATGGGAAGGAAGTAGGATGGGAGTGGGATGGGATGGGAGTGGGAGTAGAGGGGAGTAGAGTGGGAGGGAGGGGAGTAGAGTGGGAGGGGAGTGGGATGGGATGAGATGGGATAAGATGGGAGTGGGAGGGAGAGGAGGGAGTGTTGTGTAGTGTAGTGGCCGGGGTCGTGTTGGTTTAGTTCACTGATTAGTTCCCGGGACTCCTGCGTGTTCGACTCCATTTCGCGTTAATGTGGGGTGATGATGGTGGCGCGTTCATCACTTGACGTGGGGCGGGGCGGGGCGGGGCGTGAGGTGGGTGGGGCACGAGTCGGGGAGAAGGAGGGGAACTGGGTAAGGAATATAAACAACTACAGAATTATGGGGTCCTTTCAAGGGTGTTTTATTATGCTTCGTGCAAACCTATTTACTAGTGTTAGGGAAAGTATAGTAAAGAAGCGTATGATGGGAAAAGGGAAGAGAAACGGGTTAGGGGAGGAAGAAATTGTGTTTTTAGGAAGAGGTATAGAAATGGGAGACAGATAAGGGAAACGGGGGAGGGAAATATGGAACAGAATGGAAGGAGGGATGGTGGCAACTAGTAATACTGTGAATAATATTATGGAACGCCTAGTTGTATACCAGGGAACACATATCTTTATGCACATTTGTTCTCACTATCAATGCATTAGTGTGAAGAGTTATTATAGCAATCACAAGAATGGATACAATTCATCTCAAGATTTAAGGAAACTTGACGGGAATGGAGACGTCAAGACGAGGATAGGATTATAAGGAGAGGAGGGGCAAGAATAAAGAATGGGGATGGCCATGAAGGGTGGAAATGGTAGGGTAGAGGAGTGGCTAAAGGAAAAAAGAAGCTTGGCAAAAAGAAGGAAGGGTAGAAAGGGCACGAGATAAAGAGAGGAGCTACTGATGTTGTCTTTCTGAAGTGGGCGTGTGTGGAGGCGTAGGTGGATGTGGACGAGTCTAAATTTGGCTGGATGGAAAGATGGGAGAGATGAGTGAGTGTGTGTGTTTGTCTGTGTGTGTTTGAGCATGTGTGTGTGTTTTGTGTACGATTAGGAGGAACCTGTACTGTACATCTTCAAATCTATTGGTACTATATTGGTATAGTGTGGAAGTACCGGTATCATCTAAATCTATGAAGAGATTGCCCATTTCGTGGTACAACTTGCATGAACAAATCACCTTCCAAATCTACACATAGGTACTCTTCCTGACACAGCTTGAAGGAATGAGAATCTAAATCAATAACCAGATACCCAGATTCTTTACCAAAGTAGGAAAGATCAACTTCTCCCTTATCTGTACACACTGTAGGTACACATGTTGACACAGATTGAAGGAGGAATGAATAACCAAGTCTTCAACAATTCACCCACAGCATCTCTTCCACAACATATATACTGTAACTTGGAGGAATCAGTATAAGCAAGGCAACCAGCCCTCAATACCCCGACAACACCTCTCCTCTTCCCAAACACAACTTGAAGGAATCAGTAAGCAAGCCTTCAATACCCTGACAACATCTCTCCCCTTCCTCAAGACAACAGACGACAAATGATTCCCATCCGGCAGCGTAACGAGAGCTGCCAAAGCGGACACAGTAGCCGTCCCTTCGTCTGCTCGGGATTAACATAAGCGCGTTGGGAAGGTTATCAGAGGAGGATCAGGACCAGAGGGGTGTGGGTGGAGTT
>JAWZYT010005302.1:35000-39368 GCA_034508575.1 Petrolisthes manimaculis
ACGGAAAAACGAGCGAAATTATTAAGGGACCCTGTAATGTATGTTGTCAGAAAATTGGAGGTGAGTGAGTCCTTCAAATATTGCCACGAAACACCACCTATATGGAAGGAGTGTGTTTCGTGGCATAGTCAGGAGGAATCAGAAGCCTCCAATTCTCATACACGATCATATAGTTGTTAAATATAGGTGGAAGCAGTATGTGTAAATATATGTAAGCTACAAAGTGTAAATATATGTGGGCTACAAAAGAGAACCAATCACTTCTTCTCGATTACAATTAACTACAAAAATCTAATCTCATCCCTTTAACCTTACCTCATCCCACGCCACTTCTTAGATCATCTCCAAGATTCACAGACACTCAGAATCCGACATCACATATACAACAACAAGGTGCACCAACTGTGAATACCAATATATAACTCTGCCTTCCACACACCGCCTGTTTTAGATTCAAGAGTTTATTCTATATATCAGCCTGGGTGGAGAGAGGCGCCTTCTCATCCATCCCTAAGCTCGGGATCTGAGGTGATTTAACTTAAAGCTGAATGATCGTTTTTTCTCCTCAACGTGAATAGTTTTTTTTTTAACCAAATAATATAAATAACATAATATAAATTTTAATAGCAGAGCTGCTAAAATAATATTCCATCTTCCCCTTTTATTCATCACATTATTTTCGTATCTGTGGATAGAGTCTAAAATTTCCTTCACTTTCAATGTAGCATTGGATTAATTGGTAGAATGTATTTCTACAATTTCCTCCTAGTCATCAATAAGGATAAGTTTTAAGGATAAGTTGTAAGGATAAGTTGTAAGGATAAGTGTTTGTTGTTATAATCATACATATATTCTTTTCACGTTTCATGCCCGTACCAAGGTCCAGGTCATCAACCCCATACATACATACACACACACACACACACACACACGTCACGCTTTGAGAACTAGTTACCCAAGCTACAGTGAGGGAGGGAAGTGAAGTGATATCCTGTACAATCGAGATGCAATGGTACAAGCGAAAGTATTTAAGATTTTTGCTAGTAGTAAAGTAACCGATTATTTCATATATATTTTCAGATAAGGTGGCAAAACATCCAATCCTTACTTTAAGATCCATTAACGTAAGCACTTTATATATTTTTTTTTTTTTTTTTTTTTTGTGTGTGTGTGGTGTGTGTGCTTAAAATGTCGTTGGTAAATTGGAGTCTTGAGCTATTCCAATTCGCTGACAATATTCAACCTCCTCATTATCCGGAAACGTTTTTTTTAACTAAGTACAGTATGTTACGTAAGGACGGATGTGATTTAATTGGTCTTCGCTGCAATGCTTCCAATTCCGGCATATCCTGTCTTAAACGCACAGTTCCAAAATAATTATACAGAGTGCATACTCGATTTGGGATCTAACTATACGAAAGCAAGCGGTAAAACTCTTATTCCTGCACCCCTGTGTGTAATTGCCCTGGGAGTGAACGACGTATAGCATTGTAATGGGTCCGGTTTGGGGGTGCATGTGTGTTTGTATGTCCGTTTGTCTGTTTAGCGAGATAGTATTCTAGAACGGGTCGATGATTTTACGCCAAATTTAGCAAAGCTGTTCAGTAGATGAGAGGCTTGTGATTGGGAACCTGTGGAAGGTTTATCACTGAAATTGAGCAAGAAACAGGGAAGGAAGGGGCCGGGGTGTGTGACTCCGGAAGCCATTTAATTTTCTACTGGTTAAGTTAATATATGTTTAATGGTATTTATTCTGCAGAAATGATCAGGAAGTAGATTTTTAATGCTTCCTTACGCTTTGAAGGCCAAATTTTTCTCACAATTTCTACGTGTGCTGAGAGGGACGAGAGAGTAGGACGAGAGAGAGAGGGACGAGGGAGAGGGATGAGAGAGGGACGAGAGAGTAGGACGAGAGAGAGAGGGACGAGAGAGTAGGACGAGAGAGAGGGACGAGAGAGTAGGACGAGAGAGAGAGGGACGAGAGAGAGAGGGACGAGGGAGAGGGACGAGAGAGTATATATAGGAGACGAGAGAGAGAGGGGACGAGAGAGAGGGACGAGAGAGAGGGACGAGAGAGGGACCAGGTATAGCACATACATCAGGGAATATAATATACATTTAATACAAGCAAATCATTGAACCTTCAAATTAACCATAGCATAGGAATCAATTAAATATCTTCTCATTCAGACATCACTAAAACTTAATCCTTCCATGTACCACCAATTACCTTCACCTCTGTTCGATAACTGTCTTGTTTCCCTCCAATACAAGGGAATTTATTAGCATGTATACGCTAATGCATCTCATCAATACATGTGTGTGTGTGTGGTTGTGTGTGTGTGTGTGTGTGTGTGTGTGTGTGTGTGTGTGTGTGTGTGTGTGTGTGTGTGTGTGTGTGTGTGTGTGTGTGTGTGTGTGTGTGTGTGTGTGTGTGTGTCAACTTACTCCTTGGGCCTAGAGTAAAGATGCATACGAAATTTCTCTCTCTTCTCTCTCTCTCTCTCTCTCTCTCTCTCTCCTCTCTCTCTCTCTCTCTCTCCATATGTATCTATGTGTGTGAGTTGTGCGTTTGGTTTTCATTAGATTTTTTTATAAAATTTAATATGGTACGATACTGGCGCTCATATATCTTTTTAAATACAACACTATTTTTATTCATCTTTTTTATCTAGGAGTTATTAATTAAATGTGTGCGTAGGGTGTGTGTGCGTAGGTGTGTGTGTGTGTGTATGTGTGTGTGTGTGTGTGTGTTTATAGGTGTAGATATATATATGTGTGTGTGTGTGTGTGTGTCTATGTGTGTGTAGATGAGTGTAGATGTGTGCGTAGGTGTGTGTGTGTAAGTCTGTGTGTGTGTGCAGAAAAATTATTGCTTGCATGCAGTATTAGGAAGCGTATCTCACCGGGCTGTAATTAAATCATGAGGGAATCAAATAAGTTTCCCCCTAGCTGGTGAAATTAGAATACGTTGTCAGTTAATTACGATGGATGGAAGGAAAGAGATAAAGAAGTTGGGAAAAAGGAAGGTGGGAAAGGAGAGGTCTGGGGGGGGGGGGGGGAGAAGGAAGGGGGGGGGGAGAAAGAAGGGTAAAGGAGAGGAAGGAAGGGGGAAAGGAGAGAGGAAGGAAGGGGGAAGGAGAGAGGGAGGAAGGGGGAAAGGAAAGGAGAGAGGGAGAACGGAAGGAAAGATGAGAGGAAGGAAAGGAGCGAGCGAGGGAGGGAGGAAGGAAGGAGAAAATGAACGGAAGGAAGGAAGGAAGGGAGAGGGGGAGGAAGGAGAAGAGGAGCGGAATAGGAAATAGGTAATAGGAAAACTGAGAGAAAGGATGACGGTGGGGGGGTCATTGAACGAAGGAAACGTGGGGGGGCAGCGAAGGGAAGGATGGAGAGCAGGAAGGATTGGGTGGAGAGAGGAACGGATGGTCTGTGTGTGTGTGGTGTGTGAGAAGAGAGAGAGAGAGAGAGAGAGAGAGAGAGAGAGAGAGAGAGAGAGAGAGAGAGAGAGAGTGAGAGAGAGAGAGAGAGAGTGAGAGAGTGAAGAATCCATCAACAACACCTAATCCAGACCCATCACACTCCATCAGCAGAGAGTGAGGGAAATACACGAGGCTCTAGATTCATTAGTCTGTACCAACACCAACCCACCACCCTCACGTGTAGCCTCATCTACATAATGCCTGTATCGTGGGAGAGAGAGAGAGAGAGAGAGAGAGAGAGAGAGAGAGAGAGAGAGAGAGAGAGAGAGAGAGAGAGAAGGGGGTGAGGGGATGTATCGTTCCTTCGCAAATTATATATAAATAATGCCATATTTATATATCAGTTTCAATTCATTTATGATGTTCGTTTTTATCAATTGGTATGAAGGAAGCATCATGGCGTGGTTTGTGCTTCAGGGATTACGTCTGTGGGAATTGTTCTATTCACTTAAATTAAGTTAAATATAGTTACAAGTCGAACAAACATTGTATATAATTTTAATGCTCTTATAATAATCAACGGTATATTTTGTTTTTGTTATACTACCCTCATTACCCTCTCCATTACCGTCATTCCTGGGTGTTTTATTTTCCTATCACTATCCATCCCCTCACATCATTTCAAACCCGTTATGTATTTTGCTTGATAATTTTTCGCCAAGTTGCCGGAGGCAGTGGAGGGTAGAGTGGTGGGGGAGAGCCCGTTAGTTGACTTTTCTTTATCTCCTTGCTTGTTATTTTAGATTACACTTCCCTGTTATTGTTGATTATACTCATTTCTATACTGGCCATTTTAAAGCAGGTTTCGAACAACTTTCTTTGACCAACAACTCTCTGTCTGGTTTGTATTATACGTATCACACACACACACACACACACAACCACACAC
>JAWZYT010005303.1:0-2500 GCA_034508575.1 Petrolisthes manimaculis
ACACAGAACAGATTACAGAAGAGTTGAAAGTGGACGAGGAGGGAGTGTCGTAGCAGCCAATAAATATTTCCTGGGCTCACACACACAATATGGATTGCAGGGAGAAGCAAGGGTGAGTAATATTCTTAATTTCACTCTCTCTCTCTGTCTCTCTCTCTGTCTCTCTGTCTCTCTGTCTCTCTCTCTGGCTGTCTCTCTCTCTCTCTCTGTCTCTCTGTCTGTCTCTCTGTCTCTCTCTGTCTCTCTGTCTCTCTGTCTCTCTGTCTCTCTGTCTGTCTGTCTCTCTCTCTGTCTGGCTGTCTCTCTCTGTCTCTGTGTCTCTCTGTGTCTGTCTCTCTCTCTCTGGTTGTCTCTCTCTCTGTCTCTCTCTCTCTCTCTTTATAGAAGCAATTTAAAGTTACTTGGAATTCTTGGCAATTGTACATTTGCCAAAAAATGTATTGCGACAACTATTGATACAACATTACATATATTAATGTCCATAGTTGTTTGTAGGGATTATAAGTATGTATTACAGAAGGATATGTATATTATGTGTATTAGTATGTATTACAGAAGGATATGTATATTATGTGTATAAGTATGTATTACAGAAGGATATGTATATTATGTGTATAAGTATGTATTACAGAAGGATATGTATATTATGTGTATAAGTATGTATTACAGAAGGATATGTATATTATGTGTATAAGTATGTATTACAGAATGATATGTATATTATGTTTATAAGTATGTATTACAGAAGGATATGTATATTATGTGTATAAGTATGTATTACAGAAGGATATGTATATTATGTGTATAAGTATGTATTACAGAATGATATGTATATTATGTTTATAAGTATGTATTACAGAAGGATATGTACATTATGTGTATAAGTATGTATTACAGAAGGATATGTATATTATGTGTATAAGTATGTATTACAGAATGATATGTATATTATGTTTATAAGTATGTATTACAGAAGGATATGTATATTATGTGTATAAGTATGTATTACAGAAGGATATGTATATTATGTGTATAAGTATGTATTACAGAAGGATATGTATATTTCCTTCTGTTATACATGTTTATAAGTATGTATTACAGAAGGATATGTATATTTCCTTCTGTTATACATGTTTATAAGTATGTATTACAGAAGGATATGTATATTTCCTTCTGTTATACATGTTTATAAGTATGTATTACAGAAGGATATGTATATTTCCTTCTGTTATACATGTTTATAAGTATGTATTACAGAAGGATATGTATATTATGTTTATAAGTATGTATTACAGAAGGATATGTATATTTCCTTCTGTAATACATACTTATAAACATGTATTACAGAAGGATATGTATATTTCCTTCTGTAATACATACTTATAAACATGTATTACAGAAGGATATGTATATTTCCTTCTGTAATACATGTTTATAGTCCATATACAAATAGTTGTGGATATTACTAGGATTCATTTAATGTCGCAATAACTTTCTTGGGCAACTGTACGTAAAAATGACAGTGGTATTATATTTCAATTATATTTCATTATTCTGTGTTGAAAAAAGTAACTATTGACGTATTTTTTTATACAACGAAATCAGAATGTGTGTGAAAGTGAATATTTTTTTTGAGTTGGGTTCATTTTGAGCGGGTATTTAAATTTACAAGTACAGTTGGACCCCCCCCCAAGCCTGTCCCCCTATTCCCGCACCCCCTAAACACCCCCCAAGCCTGTCCCCTTATTCCCGCACCCCCCAAACACCCCCCAAGCCTGTCCCGCACCCCCCAAAAACCCCCAACCCCCCCCCCAAGCCTGTCCCCTTATTCCCGCACCCCCCAAAACCCCCCCAAACCCCCCCAAAGCCTGTCCCCTTATTCCCACCCACCCCAAACACCCCCACCCCCTCACCAAGCCTGTCCCCCTATTCCCGCACCCCCCAAAGCCTGTCCCCTTATTCCCGCACCCCCCCAAACCCCCCCCCCTTACTCTATATCTCCCCCCCCCAAGGTTGACGTAAGCCATGACCACTCCGATTATCACTTCTCCTGGCGACACGACGGTGGGAATAAATATGATTGAAATAAGTCTGTCCCCTTATTCCTGCACCCCCCACACATCCCCCAAGCCTGTCCCCTTATTCCCGCACCCCCCAAACACCCCCCAAGCCTGTCCCTTACTCTATCTACCCCCCCCCCAAGGTTGACGTAAGCCATGACAACTCCGATTACCACTTTTCCTGGCGACACGACGGTGGGAATAAATATGATTGGTTTGAAGCCTGTCCCCTTATTCCTGCACCCCCCTAAGCCTGTCCCGCACCCCCCAAACCCCCCTAAGCCTGTCCCCTTATTCCCGCACCCCCCAAACACCCCCCAAGCCTGTCCCTTACTCTATCTCCCCCCAAGGTTGACGTAAGCCATGACCACTCCGATTACCATTTCTCCTGGCGACACGACGGTGGGAATAAATATGATTGGTTTGAAGCGAGGGAATAT
>JAWZYT010005303.1:10000-15000 GCA_034508575.1 Petrolisthes manimaculis
AATTATATAAAGAAATACATAAAATGGGGAATTCTGGGGATTTTTTTATCTGAGGATTTAGGGAATTCAAACGTCCTCACTCTTATACAAGTAAAAATCAGTTGGCAACACTGTAAGATCATAATAACAAAACATGCTCCATTTCACACCTATTTTACCCATTTTTAACCTATTTTCGACCAATTATGCCCGTTTTTTGTCACGTTAATGGGTGTGGGCGTATAGCAGGCAATTACCCATATAGAAATTTCTTTAAATTACCGAGTTATAGTAAAGATGGAAGCTTAAAAACATACGAACTGATTAGAAAAAGGAGAGAATTGTGGTTAAATATTTTACTAGGACGAAATGGCATTGAAAAAGATGATGGGAGTGTCGATAATGTGTATGTGTGTAGCAGACATTTTATTAAAGGTATGTATGTGTGTATGTTTATGTATGTATGTATGTGTGTGTATGTTTGTTTGTATGTTTATGTTTGTTTGTTTGTTTGTGTATGTGTGGATAATGTGTATGTATGTAGCAGACACTTTATTAAAGGTATGTATTTTTGTATGTTTATGTATGTATGTATGTTTTTTTATGTGTGTATGTTTGTTTGTTTGTTTGTATGTTTGTATGTTTGTGTGTGTGGATAATGTGTATGTATGTAGCAGACACTTTATTAAAGGTATGTATGTATGTTTATTTGTATGTTTATGTGTGTATGTTTGTTTGTGTGTTTGTTTATGTGTGTATATGTGTGTTTGTTTGTATGTTTATGTATGTATGTTTGTTTATGTATGTTTGTTTATGTATGTTTGTATGTATGTTTTTTTTTTTTTTTTTTTGTAGCAGACATTTCATTAAAGGTATGTGCGTATGTTTGTTTATGTATATGTATGTGTGTATGTATGTGTGTGTGTTTTTTTTTTTTTTTGTAGCCGACATTTCGTTAAAGGTATGTATGTGTGTATGTTTGTTTATGTGTGTATGTATAAATAAATTTATGTATCAGTAAATTTATAATTATAAATTATAAATAAGTAAATTTTGGTAAATATACATAAGTAAATTTATGGTATGTATATATATATGTTTTTTGTGTGTTTTTTTGGGTAAATATACATAAGTATGTATATTGCGTATTTTAGTATCATTATTTTATATTTTATTGTATATATTAGTATCATAATTTTATATTAATTGTATATCAGGTCAGGTCAGGTGATTTTCGGAAAGTATTGCCTGATGCAACGGCACTTTCCTAGGCGTCTACTATTTTTGTTTTAGTTTGTGTGTGTGTGTCGTGTTACTTTTTGTTCTCTCTCAAATTTATTAGTTTTTGTTCTCTATTCTTCCATAGCATATGTACAAATCGCTTTATCACTTTAGCACAATTTTCATTTAAGAGTAGGATTCCTAAAAGCTTTTCTTCATCTTGGATATACGGTTGTTGAAGCAGTGGTTCCTCTCGCCTTTCCTTGGTGTATTCTGGACACCAAAGCATGAAATGCTTTAGGTCCTCTACCTCTGCCTCACAATGTTCACAAGCCGTATTTCCTCCGCTATGTCTTTTTCTATCATTTAGCTGTAGGGTGTTGGTCCTGGCTCTGAAGAATATGACTGATGCTGGTTTGTTGTCGTATAATTCCTCTTCTCCTTTCACTTCCTGCTTCATTGTGTTGTAGATCTTCAGACTTGTTTTTTCTTCCGTTTCTTTTCTCCAAAGCTTGGTATCCCAATCCCGTATCTTCTTTTTTAGTTGTTCCTTGGATAGTGTTCTAAATTCTCTATAGTCAGCTACAATATCTGTCACATGCTTTTTTGCAGTTTCTATCCAGTAGTCCTTTTTAAATTGTTTCCTTTCGTACAGTACCCTTCTTAGCAGCTCATTGTCTCCCTTTTGGTCTCCTTCTATGTACTTTATATACTGTAGCTGTCCTCCTATTATCCTTGTTGTCATCTCTGATGATCCAATCTCTCCTCGGAGTGCTGCTGCAGGGGTGTATTTTGGTGCACCCAGTATCTGCCGGTATACGTTGTTTTCCACTCTTTGGAGTTTCTGTATGTCAGTTTTTGTATATCCGAGGATACTTGAACCATAGAGGATTGCAGGCAGTGCTATACTTTTCCAAAACGTCTTACCAATCAGGAGCTTATGGCAACTTTGCGCGATTACTGGGTATGTTAGATTTGCAAGCTTTCGAGCTTTTTCCAGTGCGAGTTCTTTTTGCTTCCTGAAACAGTTTCTGCTGTCATTTAGGGTTATGCCAAGGTATTTTATTTCCTTCACAATTGTGATGCCTCTTATATTTTCTGGTTTCTCTCTCATATTGAATATCATGATGCTGCTCTTTTCTTTGTTTATTGTTAGGCCACATTCCTCCCCAATTCTTACTATTTGATCAATAGTGTTTTCAGCTTGCGTGATTGATTGTGCAAGGAGTAGCCCGTCATCCGCAAAAAAGAGAGAGTTTATGTTGAATTGATCATCTACATATCCTACTGTACTTTCTTCTAGCTTTTCCATTATTGCATAGGTGACCATTTTAAATAGAGTTGTTGAGCCTGTACATCCCTGGCGAATTCCACTGGTTATTTCAATTTCAAGATTTTTGTTTTCTCCATACTGTATTGTAGTGGTGTCACCAGTGTAGATTTTGGCCACTGTGTCTACAATCTTGGGATGTGTTTTATATTTTAAGAGCACTTCTATGAGCTTACTCCTCTTCACAGAATCAAATGCCTTGGCAAAGTCAACTGATACTACTATAAGAGTTTTCTTGTCTTGGAAGCTTTTTTCAATGCAGAATTTCAGTAGAAATATGTTGTTTTCTATCCTTCCGCCGTCTGTGAAGCCGCTCTGCATCTCCTTTACTTCTCCATTTCTGCTAAGATGGTCTTCTACTTTCTTCTTTACCGCGATTGTCATAAACAGTTTGTAGGATATATCGGTTAGTGCTATTGGTCGTAATTGGTTTGCCATTGGTTTCCTGGTCTTCGGAATCATTACCGTCTTTGAGTTTTTCCACTCCTTTGGGATGGTTCCAGTTTCTAGTATTTTGTTGAAGCAGAGGGTCAGACTGGTTAGGCATGTGTCATTTCTTGTGAGAGCTTTGTACAACTCTGGTTTTATTGAGTCTGGACCTGCTGCTTTATTATTTTTCAGTTTGTGTAAGGCTTTCTTGACATCTTCCTTTGATACTCTGGGTTCCTTCATAGGATTTGTCTTTTTGTCCACCTTTAGTACCATGTCCATATGTTCTCGTAGGTCAGGGTGAATCTGTACTGTATTCTCGTTTTCAATTTCTTGCATTCTCAGCTCTTGTACCGTAGGTTTCGTTCATTTTCATCTTGGTTCGTATATTGTTCTTTGATGTCTTCATTCCATACTTGTGTTACATCATTATTATGTCTTTTGTATATACTGTTCCAAAAAAATTCTAGTGCATTTTTGGTGTCCGAATCATTTAGGATATTTCCATCTTGGTCATATAGGATGAGATCATCTTTCTTGTTTTCTTCTTTGTTCCTTAGTTTGTTTATATGTGACCACATTTTCTTGCTAGTGTCTTTACATTCTTTGATTTCTCTTATTTTTTTCTCTTCGTATTTGTACATTTCTATCCTAATTTCTTCCTGTACCAGTAGTTTTTGTTCAACGTACTGTTTTTTGTATTCGACTCTTTCGTCATTCGTATCAGCATTTCTTTTCAGCCTGTTAAGCCTTTTCCTCTCACCTATTCCATTTCGGATGCTATATTATGTATATATTAGTATCATAATTTTATATTTATTGTATATATTAGTATCATTATTTTATATTTTATTGTATATAATAGTATCATTATTTTATATTAATTGTATATATTAGTATCATTATTTTATATTTTTTTTAAAGTTTACATTTGCCTCGTATTTTCCGCACGCCGCTACCCGCAAAATTCCTCGATTTGCCCCATTTTCAAAACGCTCTCACTCGTAAACTATATAGCGTACCGACTTCAAACTTATCCATCCTTACCTTCAACTCTTCCTCTTTCGAATGGTACCATCGGGAGGTCTCTACCATGTGTAGTTAGGGAGATAATGGGAGTTGAAGTAGACCAAGTCGTTTGAACGCGTAATGGCGACTGTGGCTATGGTGTTCAATTAACCGCTAAAACCTTCATATATTCACTATAGTATATTATTATTATTACTATGATTATTTATTGTGTGTCACTATCATAGCACTAACTAAAAATAATACGTACACATGTAGGAATATAAAAATTATAATTATCATCGTGTAATTTTCACGTTCAAAATTATAAGCCGCCTGTAGTACCGTCAGCTAGTATATACACAGACACATACACATACACACACACACACACACACACACCACACACACTCACATACATACACACACACACACACACACATACACACACACACACTCTCTCTATATATATATGTCAAACTATTTACATTAATATATTATTTACATAAAAATCACTGGCTTTTATGTATGTATTTATCTATGTATGTATGTATTTATGTACCGACAGTGTATGACATCGTCCCCGAACTGCAAGACATTTTTTCATGGTATTTGTATAGTATTACTCCATTCACTATATTGTATTTTTTCGTATTGTTACTCACTATTTTGGACCATTCTAACACACTTTTCATCTATGGTGTTTCTCTCGGAAATGCCCCGTTTTCGAGATATGCCCCGTTTTACAAACATAATTTGGAAATTAGCGTAATTATTGAATTAAATACCGTTGTGAATATATGTACGTGAAAGTGACACGCCGTAAAATCAAATCAAATCATTCATTGTTAATTAATTAGATCGTAAATATCCACGGTCGTATTTCCCACCGGTTGTGCATTGAAAAAAAAAAAAAACTTTAATTAAAAATGTTTAAGTTTGTGCTAATTCAGTATCCGGGTTTTTTTTTTTCTGTGCTAGTTTAAATTTTCGTTAAGGTGGTAGTTTTTTTTTTTTTTTTAAGTTTGTGCTA
>JAWZYT010005303.1:20000-27500 GCA_034508575.1 Petrolisthes manimaculis
ACATCACCACCTGCGACAAAACACACAACAACAACACCGATAACAACAACAACAACACCGACAACATCAGCACTTGCGACAAAAAACACAATAACAACAACACTACCACAACACACATCAACAACAACAACACACACAACAACATCACCTGCGACAAAACAAACAACAACAACAAAACACACATCAACAACACCGATAGCACACAACACAACACCATTAACACCAACACAACACACAACAACAACAACAGCACACACATCAACAACACACACAACAACAACAACACACACACCACCACAACACACAACAACAACAACACACACAACACCGACAACAACAACACACACAACACCACCGCCACCACAACACACAACAACAACAACAGCACACATATCAACAACAACAAAACACAACACAACTTCACCACCAACACACACAACAACACCACCTGCGACAAAACACACAACAACAACACGACCACCGCCACAACACACATCAACAACAACAACAGCACACACATCAACAACAACAGCAAACACATCAACAACGACAACAAAACACAATACAACTTCAACATCAACAACAGCAAACACATCAACAACAAAACACAATACAACTTCAACATCACAGACACACAACACACACGTACACCACAACACACAGACACACGCACACGACAACACACAAACAACACACACAAAACCACACGTACACCACATACCCAACACACAAACACACACAGAACCACACGTACACGACACACAGACACACACAGAACCACATGTACACGACAACACACAAACACACACAAAACCACACATACCCGACTCACAAACACACCCAGAACCACACGTACCCGACACACAAACACACACAAAACCACACGTACCCGACACACAAACACACACACAGACACACACAGCCGACACACAAACACACACAACAACAGAACACAACACACAGACACACACAGAACCACACATACCCGCCTCACAAACACACACACAAACACACACACAAACACAAACAACAAACTTCGAGGCACTGGTACAAATAAGATGGCAACAATTAACGGAAGATGTGCGTTTAATTGAGGAAGACGGAGGGAAATTTTTTTGGTATAACAGAAAATTGGAAGAAGAAAACGAAAATAATAGTGAATATGAGTCGTATAGTAGACAATTGGTAGAAGTAGAAGATAGTGAAGATGATGAGTCGTATGATAGACACCTGATAGACGTAGAAAATAGTGAAGATGAGTCGTATGATAGACACCTGATAGACGTAGAAAATAGTGAAGATGTGTCGTATAATAGACACCCGGTAAAAAATAGTGAAGATGTGTCGTATAATAGACACCCGGTAAAAAATAGTGAAGATGTGTCGTATAATAGACGCCAGGTAAAAAATAGTGAAGATAAGTCGTATGATAGACACCAGGTAAAAAATAGTGAAGATGTGTCGTATAAGAGACACCAGGTAAAAAATAGTGAAGATAAGTCGTATAATAGACGTCAGGTAGAAAATAGTGAAGATGTGTCGTATAATAGACAATTGGTAGAAAATAGTGAAGATAATGATGTAAATATAGACATGGAGGAGACAATGATGGCGTTACCTGAACTGCGGTCCATCAAACGAGAGAAGGAAGACGCGATTCAACATTTACAGCAGCGGCGACAGCAATTTTCCTCTCTCGACCGGGTCATTTATAAAGAGATACGCCCAACAGAAATTCAAGGTGGATGTAGAGTTGAGAACGGAAGGGAAACATACACACAGGAAACATACACACACACGCAGACACACAACACATTGGAATCAAACGCATACATACAGACACATAACAACACATATACACACAGACACAACACACTGGAATCAAACACACACACGCAGACACACAGCACACTGGAATCAAACACAAACACACTGGAATCAAACGCTAACACGCAGACACACAATACACTGGAATCAAACACACACACGCAGACACACAACACACTGGAAACAAACGCTAACACACACAGACATAACAACACATATACACACAGACACAGCACACTGGAATCAAACACAAACACACTGGAACCAAACACAAACACACAGAAAACAAACACAAACACACTGGAACCAAACACAAACACACAGACACACAACACACAGAAACCAAACACACTGGAATCAAACACAAACACACATGAATCAAACACAAACACAAACACACAGAAATCAAAAACAAACGCGCAGAAAACAAACGAGGGGACATGCAGCAGGACCGAGCCGTTTGTCGGGAACATGAGAAGAAGAAGCACACGGAAAAAACGCAGAACGGAAATACAAAGCATCTATACATACACACAGCACGAACTCAATAAAATAATACAAAAACGCACAAATGCACACGCAAACAAACACAAAAACACAAATACACACGCAAACAAATGCGGTGGGACGGAACCGCAAAACGCAAACACACACGCAAACAAACGCGTTAGGACGGAACCGCAAAACGCAAATACACACTCAAACAAACACAGTAAAACGGAACCACAAAACGCAAACAAACGCGGTAGAACGGAACCAGAAAATGCAAACACACACGCAAACAAACGCGTTAGGACGGAACCAGAAAACGCAAATACACACACACACACAACAATAGCAGAATGGAATACACCTATCATAAAATCTAATACCCCAATCGCAAAATCTAATACCGCAATCGCAAAATCTAATACCCCAATCGCAAAGTTAAATACCCCAATCGCAAAATTTGATACCCCAATCGCTGGTAGTAGAATACATAAACTCACAAAATATAATACCGCAATCGCAAAATCAAA
This sequence comes from Petrolisthes manimaculis, assembly GCA_034508575.1. NCBI lineage: Eukaryota > Metazoa > Arthropoda > Malacostraca > Decapoda > Porcellanidae > Petrolisthes > Petrolisthes manimaculis. The sequence continues at coordinate 22,847 of JAWZYT010005303.1, forward strand.
TACCGCAATCGCAAAATCTAATACCCCAATTGAAGGTCGCAAAATAAATGAATTCGTAAAATTGAATACCCCAATCGCAAAATATAATACCCCAATCGCAAAATCTAATACCCCAATCGCAGAATATAATACCCTAATCGCAAAATATAATACCGCAATCGCAAAATTAAATACCCCAATCGCAAAATCAAATACCCCAATTGCAAAATCTAATACCCCAATTGAAGGTCGCAAAATAAATGAATTCGTAAAATTGAATAACCCAATCGCAAAATGTAATACCCCAATCGCAAAATCTAATACCCCAATCGCAGAATATAATGCCCTAATCGCAAAATATTTTACCCCAATCGCAAAATCTAATACCCCAATCGCAGAATCGAATACCCCAATCGCAAAATCAAATACCCCAATCGCAAAATCTAATACCCCAATTGAAGGTCGCAAAATACATGAATTCGTAAAATTGAATAACCCAATCGCAAAATATAATACCCCAATCGCAAAATCTAATACCCCAATCGCAAAATCTAATACCCCAGTCTCAAAATCTAATACCCCAATCGCAAAATCTAATACCCCAATTGAAGGTCGCAAAATACATGAACTCGTAAAATTGAATAACCCAATCGCAAAATCTAATACCCCAATCGCAAAATCTAATACCCCAGTCGCAAAATCTAATACCCCAATCAATACCCCAATCGCAAAATATAATACCCCAATCGCAGAATCAAATACCCCAGTCGAAAGTCGCAGAATACGTGAAATCGAAGAATCGAATACGGCCATCATTGGTCACAGAATACACTCACGCAACCGTTCACTCTACCTGGCAGGAAACGCGGTGAGATTAGAACACAATTACAGTAGTTGCACTGATAGAGGCACATACTACACCGGTCACTACAAGATGTTGATATTATTGGAAGAACAGCAGCAGCAACTGAGAGATTTGTACGAAAGCGACGATAGCGATGGTGGCGAGGGTAGCGAGCTGAGAGATTTGAACTACAGCGATGATAGCGAGTACGGTGAGGGTAGCGGTGGTGGTGTGGGTAGCGGAGGTGTCGGTGTGGGTAGCGTTGGCAGTGGCGAGGCTAGCGGAGGCAGCGGCGAGGCTAGCGGAGGCAGTGGCGAGGCTAGCGGAGGCAGTGGCGAGGGTAGCGGAGGCAGCGGCGAGGCTAGCGGAGGAGGCAGTGGCGAGGGTAGCGGAGGAGGCAGTGGCGAGGCTAGCGGCAGTGGCGAGGCTAGCGGAGGCAGCGGCGAGGCTAGCGGAGGCAGTGGCGAGGCTAGCGGCGGCAGTGGCGAGGCTAGCGACGGTGGCAGTGGCGAGGCTAGCGGAGGCAGTGGCGAGGCTAGCGGAGGCAGCGGAGGCAGCGGCGAGGCTAGCGGAGGCAGCGGCGAGGCTAGCGTTGGTGGCAGTGGCGAGGCTAGCGGAGGCAGTGGCGAGGCTAGCGTTGGTGGCAGTGGCGAGGCTAGCGGAGGCAGTGGCGAGGCTAGCGGAGGAGGCAGTGGCGAGGCTAGCGGAGGAGGCAGTGGCGAGGCTAGCGGAGGCAGCGGCGAGGCTAGCAGTGGCGGCGGCAGTGGCGAGGCTAGCGGAGGAGGCAGTGGCGAGGCTAGCGGTGGCGATTTTCCCAGCGAGAATGTAAACACAGCACCGTGGCGATTCATAAAGTGGCCGACAAGAACCGAACTAAGGAAACTGAATTTACCTCTATATCATATGAACAAATACCAAGGGTGGAAATAATACCACAGGGGTTGTTATTGTATACAGCTGAGTCATATAGCACCAGAGAAAGAGGATGAAGAGGTGAGATGGCAAACATTTACTAATCTACCTACCTATTTACGCATCTACCTATCTACCATACTACCTGTCAATCTACCTACCATAGTACCTACCTGTTAATCTACCTACCTACCTACCATACTACCTGTCAATCTACCTACCTACGAACCTACCTACCATACTACCTACCAATCTATCTATCTACCTACCTACCATACTACCTGTCAGTCTACCTACCTACCTACCATACTACCTGTTAATTTACCTACCTACCATACTATCTGTCTACCTACCTGTCAATCTACCTACCAATCTACCTACCTACCATATTACCTACCAATCTACCTACCTACCTACCATACTACCTGTCAATCTACCTACCTACGAATCTACCTACTGTACCTACCTACCATATTACCTGTCAGTCTACCTACCTACCTACCAATCTACCTACCTACCTACCAATCTACCTACCATACTACCTACCAACCAATCTACCTACCAAATTACCAATCTACCTACCAAATTACCAATCTATCTACCAAACAACCAATCTACCTACCTACGAATCTACCTACCAAATTACCAATCTACCTACCTACCTACCAAACTACCTATCTACCTACCTACCTACCTACCAAACTATCAACCTACCTACCATTCATTTTTATCATGTGTTCATTGCAAAAACTTGTAGAAAATAGTTTTGGGTATAAAATAATAATAATAATAATAATAATAATAAAAATAATAATAATAATAATAATAATAATAATAATAAACAAACTCTGGTAAAATTAAAAATAAATATATTTACTGTATAATGCAAGTGTAGCCAACTCAGTGGGGAAATGGGGCAGGTGATCTATGTATAATTTTGTTCTATCCCAGCCTGTACACTGATCATTACTAATAATAATAATAAACACTGCCATATATATATATAAAAAAAAAAAAAAAAAAAATATTAAAAAAAAAAAAAAAAAAAAAAAAATATATTAAAAAAAATATATATATTAAAAAATATATATATATATATTAAAAAAAAAAAAGGCGACTTGCGATTTTATGTTAATTTTTCCCGGTCAAAAAATCAATACTTAAATTATGTATGTATGTATGTGTGTATATAGTGTAGGGCTACATGTATGTATGTATGTATGTTAAAATTAAAATATTGTCAGTTCATGTATATATCACTGAAAATCCTCAGTCTGCAAAAAAAAAAAGTTTTGGAACCACTCCTATTACCAGTGCTATGTAGGGTTGGTAAGCCTGTTCCACTGGTGATAATACCTATTGTATACTCATTGTATAATAATATGTGTATTATTAGTGTATATTGGTGTATTATGGGTGTATTATTGGTGTATATTGGTGTATAATGGGTGTATTATTGTCCCTGTATATATACACTTGGGCTGACTTAGCAGGTGTACCAACCCTACCCAGATAAAAATTAATGGAGGGGTGGTTCCCAAACTTTTTTTGCAGTTTGTACTTCTTTATTGCATTGCTATAACCACTCCCCCCCAGTCGCCCCCCAAGCCTGTCCCCCTACTCCCGCACCCCCCCAGTCGCCCCCAAGCCTGTCCCCCTACTCCCACACACCCCCAGTCGCCCCCAAGCCTGTCCCCTACTCCCACACACCCCCAGTCGCCCCCAAGCCTGTCCCCTACTCCCACACACCCCCAGTCGCCCCCAAGCCTGTCCCCCTACTCCCGCACCCCCCCAGTCGCCCCCCAAGCCTGTCCCCCTACTCCCGCACCCCCCAAGCCTGTCCCCTACTCCCACACCCCCATAAATTTGTATATATATATGTTTCCAGATATTCAATGTATTAAAAATGTATAAATAGAAATAAGATACTTGCAATTTAACAAACACTGCCCCGTAAATTTGTATAAATAAAATTACTGACTTTTGATAATATACACACACATGTAAATCTGTTTATTTATTATCCTAGATTTTTAATATTACACAGATGAGAGAGAGAGAGAGAGAGAGAGAGAGAGAGAGAGAGAGAGTGTGTGTGTCGTAAAGAGAGATAGAGAGTGTGTGTGTCGTAGAGAGAGAGTGTGTGTGTGTGTGTCATTAAAAGAGAGTGTGTGTGTGTGTGTCATAGAGTGAGAGATAGAGAGTGTGTGTGTGTGTTGTAAAGAGAGAGAGATAGAGAGTGTGTGTGTGTCATAGAGAGTGTGTGTGTCATAGTGAGAGAGAGAGAGTGTATGTGTGTGTGTCAGAGTGTGTGAGTGAGATAGAGAGTGTGTGTGTGTGTGTCATAGAGTGAGTGAGATAGAGAGTGTGTGTGTGTGTTGTAAAGCGAGTGAGATATAGAGTGTGTTTGTGTCATAGATAGTGTATGTGTGTGTGTGTCATTAAAAGAGAGAATGTGTGTGTGTGTGTGTCAGAGTGTGTGTGTATGTGTGTGTGTCAGAGATAGAGTGTGTGTGTGTCATAGATAGTGTATGTGTGTGTGTCAGAGAGTGAGTGTGTGTGTGTCATGAAAAGAGAGTGAGTGTGTGTGTGTGTATCAGAATGTGTGTGTGTGTGTGTCATAAAGAATGTGTGTGTGTCAGAGAGTGTGTGTGTGTGTGTGTGTTCCGTGGTAATATATATTTGTTGTTTTGTAATTATAACGTGAAACTTTTTTTTCTATACCATTTCCAAGATGAGTCATTTTGGAATTAGCCTGACCTTACCTAGGCTATCCGAGACTACAGCAGACTACCGGGACCTAACCTGTACACACTACAGGGACCTAACCTGTACACACTACAGGGACCTAACCTGTACACACTACCAGGACCTAACCTGTACACACTACTGGGATCTAACCTGTACACACTACAGGGA
>JAWZYT010005303.1:42500-57220 GCA_034508575.1 Petrolisthes manimaculis
GGATATAGAAACCTTGGGATAATATTTTAGGGTATTTTAGTGACTAGCATTTAAAATTTGGGTATTTTTAGGGTATTTTTAGGAGCTCTAGTAATATTTCTGGGGATTTAGGGAATTTGGGGAATATAATTTAGGGATTTTACGGATTATGTGAATATTTTATCATAATAATTATAAACTCATAATACTAATAAAATATCGAAAAAATTCTTTGTTTTTAAATTATCCCTCAGTATGTTATTATTTACAATTTTGGATGTAATTTTTTCGTAATTACGCGTGTAATAATGTAATTAATTTGTATTTATTGTGATTAATAATGTAATAATGTAATTAATTTGTATTTATTGTGATTAATAATGTAATAATGTAATTAATTTGTATTTATTGTGTTTAATTAATGTAATAATGTAATTAATTTGTATTTAATAATGTAATAATGTAATAATGTAATTAATTTATATTTAATATGTTTAATAATGTAATAATGTAATTAATTTGTATTTATTGTGTTTAATTAATGTAATAATGTAATTAATTTGTATTTATTGTATTTAATTAATGTAATAATGTAATTAATTTGTAGTTAATAATGTAATAATGTAATTAATTCGTATTTATTGTGATTAATAATGTAATTAATTTGTATTTATTGTATTTAATAATGTAATTAATTTGTATTTATTGTGATTAATAATGTAATAATGTAATTAATTTGTATTTATTGTGATTAATAATGTAATAATGTAATTTATTTGTATTTATTGTTTTTAATAATGTAATAATGTAATTAATTTGTATTTATTATGTTTAATTAATGTAATAATGTAATTAATTTGGATTTATTGAGTTTAATAATGTAATTAATTTGTATTTAATAATGTAATAATGTAATTAATTTGTATTTATTGTAATTAATGTAAACTCACTTTATGACGTCATTACCCAGCGTTGGATGTCACGTGATTGGCTACAACATCCTGGCTGCTGATTGGCTGGTTTGGTTATTAAGACAAACACGTATACAGTTCAAGAATATACTACCGGGACCTAACCTGGACACACTACAGGAAATAACCTCGGATCTGGCAACACTGAGTTATTCATTCATAAATAAATATACGAGATTTTTTTTATTTACTACAAATGTTGCCAGATAAAAAAAAAAAATAATAATAATAATAATAATGATAATAATAATAATAATAATAATAATAATAGAAATAATAATAATGATAATAAAAATACATTATATTTTGTTTGACAAATTTATTATTCTAAAAATATTCAATAAACAATTATTATTATTATTATTGTCATTATTATTGTTATTGTTGTTTTTTTATTATTATTATTATTATTGTCATTCTTATTGTTATTGTTGATGTTATTGTTTTTATTATTATTATTATTATTATTATTATTATTATTATTATTATTATTATTATTATTAATGGTATTTATTTAGTTGTATAATATTAAACAAATTATAATAATAATTATAACTTTTATTTCATTAACGATTTTTTCCATAAAATTACCACAGGGTATAAAAACACACATACACACACACACACAAACATACATACAAACACACATACATACATATTTATACATACATACACACAAACAAACACACATACATACATACATATTTATACTTACATACATACAAAGAAACATACTGTACATACATATTTATACATACATACATACAAAGAAACATACATACATATTTATACATACATACAGTGCATATATATACATGCATACATATACATACATACATATTTATACAAACATACATACATACAAAGAAACATACATACATACAAAGAAACATACATACATACAAAGAAACATACATACATACAGTGCATATATATACATGCATACATATACATACACACATATTTATACATACATACACACATATACATTCATACATACATACAGTGCATATATATACATGCATACATAGAAACATACATATATATTTACACAAACATACATATTCATACACACACATTGATGCTCTCTCTCTCTCTCTCTCTCTCTCTTTAAAAATTTGCATAATATAGTTTTGTGCTGAGGAAATAATAATAATAATAATAATAATAATACTAATACTAATAATAATAATAATAATAATAATAATAATAATAATAATAATAATAATAATAATAAAAATAAAAATAATAAAAACAAAAACAAAAATAAGAATAATAATAAAAATAATAATAATATTAATAACAATAATAATAATAATAATAATAATAAAAATAATATTAATAACAATAATAATAATAATAACAATAATAATAATAATAATAATAATAATAATAATAATAACAATAATAATAATAATAACAAAAATAGTAATAATAATAAAAATAATAATAATAATAATAATAATAATAATAATAAAAATAAGTTTTAGTTGGTTATAATATTTATTTTGTAAAGTAAAAAACATTGAAGAACTGAGAGCAAAATTGTGTGTGTGTGTGTGTGTGTGTATATATGTGTGTGTGTGTGTGTGTGTGTGTGTTTGTGTTTTTTATATTATATGTGTGTGTGTGTGTGTGTGTGTGTGTGTGTCTGTGTGTGTATATGTGTGTGTGTGTGTGTGTGTGTATATGTGTGTGTGTGTGTGTGTGTGTGTGTGTGTGTGTGTGTGTGTGTTTAGGCATCTCAGTAAAGCAGCAAAAATATATATTACAATAAAACACAAGAAAAAAACACGAAACAAACACGGGACATTTGGCACTTGAAAGAGATTAAAGAATGGCAAGGTGTTTGTTTCTGTGTGTTTGTGTGTGTGTGTGTTTGTTTTTGTGTTTGTTTTGTGTGTTTGTTTTTGTGTTTGTTTTTGTGTTTGTTTTTGTGTGTTTGTTTTTTTATGTTTGTTTTTGTATTGTGTGTTTTTGTTTGTTTTTGGGTGTTTTTTTGTTTGTTTTTGTGTTTGTTTTTTTGTGTGTTTGTTTTTCTGTTTGTGTGTTTGTTTTTTAGGACACAAAAGAAAAAATATATATAATAATAATAATAATAAAACATAATAGTGTTTTAATATCTTCCCTAAAACAAACACACACACACACACACACACACACACAAGCGAGTCAAATACATACAAACAAACAAACAAACAAACGATTATAAATATTTCCAAACGGAGAAAATTCTATATGTATGTTTTAATGTTTTAATGAGAATATTAATTGGCTAAAATAAAACGAACCAAACACCAAAATATTAAATAAAAAAAAACACACTCAAAAATTGAAAAAATACAAACATTTGAATATAATATAAACACACACACACACACATACACACACATGAATATATTATAAAAACACACATACACACACATGTATAATTATTACATACAAAGAGAAAAACAAACGACGAGTGTTTTATTGGTGTTTTAATTCCTCCAAACACACAAACAAACGATAGCAGTGTTTACATATGTGTGTGTGTGTGTGTGTGTGTGAGAAAACAAAAAAATAACGGTGTTTTTTTTCTGTTTGTCGTTTGGAAAAGTTTGGAAAAAATAAATTAACACACATGACCCAAAAAAAAATAAAAAATAACGGTGTTTGTTTTTCCGTTTGTTTTTTCACCGTTTGTTTTTTCGTTTGTTTTTCCTCGTTTGTTTTTCCGTTTGGAGGAATTATTTAAACTCCGGATTTAACCAACACTGTGTTTTTTTTTTTTTTCTCGTTTTATTTTAACACGCAAAAAAATTCATCAATATTTCAAAAAAAAACAATTTTCTTTACACATATAACAAGAAAATGTTTGTGTGTGTGTGTGTGTGTGTGTGTGAAAGAGATAGTGTGTGTGTGTGAAAGAAAGAGTGTGTGTGTGTGTGTGTGTGAAAGTGTGTGTGTGTGTGAAAGAGAAAAGGCATGTATGTATGTATATGTATGTATGTGTGTATATATTATGTCTGTATGTATGTATGCGTGTGTGTGTACAAGATAGAGAGAGTGTATATGTATGTATATTATGTGTGTATGTATATATATAAGTGTATAATTTTCAGTTTATCATTTGTGTGTGAGAGAAAGAGAGTGTATATGTATGTACGAGAGAGATAGAGAAAGAATGATAGTGTGTATATGTATGTATGTCTGCGTGTGTGTATGTATGTATAACAGAGTGTATGTATGTGTGTATGAGAGAGAGAAAGAGAGTGTATGTATGTGTACGAGAGAGAGATAGTGTATATATGTATGTATATTATGTGTGTATGTATATATAACAGTGTATAATTTTCAGTTTATCATTTGTGTTTGAGAGAAAGAGAGTGTATATGTATGTATGAGAGAGAGATAGCGTATATATGTATGCGTGTATGTATGTATAACAGTGTATATATGGTGTATGGTGTATATTATCAGGTAGTTTTGAGTTTACCATTACTTAGTGAGTTAGTAATAGCATGTATGAATAAGATAGAGAATATTCGCGTGTGTGTGTGTTTGAGAGAGAGATAGTGTATATATGTATGCGTGCATGTCTGTATAAATGTATGTGTGTATATATAACAGTGTATAATTTTCAGTTTATCATGTGTGTGTGAGAGAAAGAGAGTATGTATGTATGTGTACGAGAGAGAGATAGCTAATATATGTACGTATGCGTGTGTATATCGTGTCTGTCTGTCTGTATGTATGTATAACAGTGTATATATGGTGTATGGTGTATATTATCAGGTAGTTTTAAGTTTACCATTACTTAGTGAGTTTGTAATGGCATGTATAAGAGAGAGACAGAGAAAGAGAGTGTGAAAGAGGATGTACGTCTGCGTGTATGTACTGTATATGTGTCTGTATGTCTGTATGTATGTATAACAGTGTATATTATCAGGTAGTTTTGAGTTTACCATTACTTAGTGAGTTAGTAATGGCATGTTGGGCCGCGTGTTCAGCCGCCTCTCTTAAATGTCTCTCCATATACGTCTGGTATAGAGGGTGTATTACCTGTATGGGAGAGAATATACACTAATTAATACACTAATATACTAATTAATTCATATATGTTACCTGTGAGAAAGGTTAATTAGTTTATATTTACCTGTGGAGAGATTATATACTAATTAATATATATGTTACCTGTATGGGAGAGAATATACACTAATTAATACACTAATATACTAGTTAATTCATATATGTTACCTGTGAGAAAGGTTAATTAGTTTATATTTACCTGTGGGGAGATAATAATAATAATAATAATACTGATAATAATAATAATAGTAATGATAATAATAATAATAATGATAGTAATAATGATAGTAATAATAATAATAATGATAGTAGTAATAATAATAATAATGATAATAATGATAATAATAATGATAATAATAATGATAATAATAATAATAATGATAATAATAATGATAGTAATAATAATAATAATGATAGTAGTAATAATAATAATAATAATAATAATGATAATAATAATGATAATAATAATGATAATAATAATGATAATAATAATGATAATAATAATGATAATAATAATGATAATAATAATGATAATAATAATAATAATGATAATAATAATAATAATAATAATGATAATAATAATAATAATAATAATAATAATGATAATAATAATAATAATAATAATAATAATCAAAATAATAATCAAAATATTAATAATAATAATGACGGAGATAATACTAATTAATATCTCACCTGTCAGAAAGTTTAATTAATTTGTAATATATATTTTATTACCTGTGAAAAAGGTTAATTAGTTTATATATACCTGTGTCAGACAAGAATAATTAATATCTTACCTGTGAAATATACAAATTATATAAATATACAATTATTTAAATATACAAATTAAATACTGTATACAAATTATATAAATATACAAATATACAAATTAAATATACAATTATACAAATTAAATATATAATTATATAAATATACAATTATACAAATTAAATATACAATTATATAAATATACAAATATACAAATTAAATATATAATTATATAATTATACAAATATACAGATTAAATATACAAATATACAAATTAAATATACAATTATATAAATATACAAATATACAAATTAAATATATAAATACACACATATACAAATTAAATATACAAATATACAAATACACACATATATATATATTTACCTTTATATTTTGAAGAATAATTCACATTTTTAGTTAGACATGAAAAATAATATTGAATAGGAGTCACCCAAAATATTAACATTATTATTATTATTAACATTATTATTATTATTATTATTATTATTATTATTATTATTATTATTATTATTATTATTATCTATTTGTACACACATACATATATATTTTCTATCTCTTTATACACACACATACATACGCATACACATACATACATACATACTATTTATCTATCTATTTATACACACATACATATATACTGTCTATCTATTTATATTCATACATACTATTTATCTATCTATTCATACATACATACATATATACTGTCTATCTATTTATACATACATACATACATACTATTTATCTATCTATTTATACATACATACATATACATTATCTATCTATTTATACACACATACATATATATTGTCTATCTCTTTATACACACATATACATACATACATACTATCTCTTTATACACACATATACATACATACATACTATCTATTTATACACACATACATATATATTGTCTATCTCTTTATACACACATATACATACATACATACTATCTATTTATACACACATACATATATATTGTCTATCTCTTTATACACACATATACATACATACATACTATCTATTTATACACACATACATATATATTGTCTATCTATTTATATACATACATACATACATACTATTTATCTATCTCTTTACACACACACACACACTATCTATCTCTTTACACACACACACACACACTATCTATCTCTTTACACACACACACACACTATCTATCTCTTTACACACACACACACACACTATCTATCACTTTACACACACACACACACACTTAAAAAAAATTCAAAATTATTAAAAAAAAATTCCATATTATATAAAAAAAAAAACTTAATTAATTAAATATTATAAAATTTACATATATTTTGTTTTTCAATATAATTATTTCTTAATAATAATAATAACAATAACAATAATTTTACTAATATTATTATATTTATATATTTCTTTCATTCATTATTGTGTGTGTGTGTGTGTGTGTGTGTGTGTGTGTGTGTGTGTGTGTGTGTGTGTGTGTGTGTGTGTGTGTGTGTGTGTGTGTGTGTGTGTGTGTGCGTGTGTGTGTGTAGAGAGAGAGAGATGTGTATGTATATATATATGTATGTATGTACGTTATGTATATGTATGTCTCTCTCTCTCTCTCTGTATGTATTTCTGTTTGTATGTCTGTATGTATGTTTTAAATCAGTGTATGTCTATATATATGTGTACGTGTGTGTATGTATATGTGTATGTGTCTGTATGTGTGTATTAAATGAGTGTTGTACTAGAGAATAATGTAATTAATAATACAATATACACTGTATACTTGGTTTGGTGGTATGTATATGTATGTATGTATGTAGGTATGTATATGTATGTACGTGTATATATGTATCTCTCTCTCTCTGTATGTATATTTTAAATCAGTGGTGTGTGTATGTATGTATGTTTTAAATCAGTGGTATGTATATGTATGCGTGCGTGTCTGTATGTGTGTATTAAATGAGTGTTGTACTAGAGAATAATGTAATTAATAATACAATATATACAGTATACTTGGTTTTGTATGTATGTATCTCTCTCTCTCTCTCTCTCTCTCTGTATGTATGTATGTATGTAAAGAGAGATGTGCGTGTGTGTGTGTATAGATAGATAGATAGATAGATAGAAAAATAGATAGATAGATAGATAGTATGTATGTCTTTCTCTCTGCGTGTCTGTATGTGTGTATTATATAAGTGTTGTACTAGAGAATAATGTAATTAATAATACAATATACACTGTATACTTGGTTTGGTTGTATGTATGTATATGTATGTATGTAAAGAGACTGTATGTATGTCTCTCTCTCTCTCTCTCTGTATGTATGTATGTATGTATGTATGTATGTAAAGAGAGATGTGTGTAGAGAGAGAGAGAGAGAGAGAGACAGAGTGAGAGAGAGAGAGAAACATTGTACGTGTATGTCTGTATGTGTGTACTATATAAGTGTTGTACTGTCTGTATGTGTGTATTAAATGAGTGTTGTACTAGAGAATAATGTAATTAATAATACAATATATACAGTATACTTGGTTTGGTTTGTATGTATCTCTCTCTCTCTCTCTGTATGTATGTATGTATGTATGTAAAGAGAGATGTGTGTGTACGTATATGCGTGTGTGTACGTATATGCGTGTATATATGTATTAAATTAACGTTGTATTAGAGAATAATGTAATTAATAATACAATATATACAGTATACTTGGTTTGGTTGTATGTATGTATATGTCTCTCTCTCTCTCTCTCTCTGTATGTATGTCTCTCTCTCTCTCTCTCTCTCTGTATGTATGTAGGTATGTATATGTATGTACGTGTATATATGTATCTCTCTCTCTGTATGTATTTCTGTTTGTATGTCTGTATGTATGTTTTAAATCAGTGTATGTCTATATATATGTGTACGTGTATGTATATATGTACGTATATGCGTGTCTGTATGTGTGTATTAAATTAACGTTGTACTAGAGAATAATGTAATTAATAATACAATATATACAGTATACTTGGTTTGGTTTGTATGTATGTATATGTATGTATGTATCTATCTGTCTCTCTTTCTCTATACACACACAATAATATGTATTCACTCTCTCTCTCTCTCTCTCTCTCTCTCTCTCTCTCTCTCTCTCTCTCTCTCTCTCTCTCCCTCCCTCTCTCTCTCCCTCCCTCTACACACATCTCTCTCTCACTCTCTCTGTATGTATGTGTGTATTAAATCAGTGTTGTACTAGAGAATAATGTAATTAATAATACAATATATACAGTATACTTGGTTTGGTTGTGACTCACATTTTCCCATAGGAAGGTTGCTAACTCATCTATGTAACCTCCAGCATCCCTGTATTCACCACTGTATCTGAAAATACAAAGAAAATACATAAATATACACAAAAACAAACGTACAAACACACAAAAAACAAACACCAAAACAAACACCAACTTACACACACACAAAAAAAAAAAAAAAAAAAAAAAAAAAAAAAAAAAAAACACCCGTACAAAAACAAACGTACAAACTCACCTGGCATAGGCCCAAACGGCGAGCATGACGAGAAACGCTCCCATGCTCAGATTACAGAGGTTGGCAAACGCGTACATTCCAAACAGACCAAACACCCCCGACATCAGGTAGAAAAACATCAAAACGGAGAAAAGCGTGGCCGGGGTCCTCGCCGCTTTGAACACGTTTTTGGCCTCGTTTAGTTGGCTGTACTTGCTGTACATATTGTCCAACTCCTGGAAAAAACAAACGGAGATTAGGGTGTGTGTTTTTTTAGGTGTTTTTTTTTTTGCGTTTTTTTTTTTTTTTTCTAGCTCCTGAAAAAAAAACGGATATTAGTGGGGGTTTTTTGCGTTTTTTTTTTTTTTTTTTTTAGTTCCTGAAAATAAAAACGGAGATTAGTGTGTTTGTTTTTGCGTGTTTTTTTTTTCTAGTTCCAGAAAAATAAAAAACGGATATTAGTGTGTTTGTTTTCGTGTTTTTTTTTTTTTGTCTAGTTCCAGAAAAATAAAAAAACGGAGATTAGTGTGTTTGTTTTTGGGTGTTTGTTTTTGTTTTTTTGTTTGTGTTTGTGTATGGAGAGAGATTAATTTTTGGGTTGTTCTTTTTATATGTGTGTTTTTGCTTTTGTGTTTGGGTGTGTTTGTTTTTGTGTTTCGGTGTGTGTGTGTGTGTTTTGGATTGGTGTTTGCAAGAGATATAGTGTATATGTAGGTGTGTGTTTGTGTGTTTGTTTTTGCTGTACATATTGTCATGGAAATAAAGAAAGAGAAAAAAAGAGGGATTATATTTTTAAAACTATCTTTATCTCTCTCTCACACACACACACACTCCCTCTCCCCCTCACACACACACACATACACCCTCTCCCTCTCACTCTCTCTCTCTCTCTCTCTCTCTCTCTCTCTACTCACTTCATGTAATAAAATCTCATATTTCTCCACCAGTCTTATATTTATACCTCTCTCTCTCTCTCTCTCTCTCTCTCACACACACACAGTCTCTCTCACACACACACACACAGTCCCTCTCTCTCTCTCTCTCTCTCTCTCACACACACACACACACACTCTCTCTCTCTCTACTCACTTCATGTAATAAAATCTCATATTTCTACAACCACAGTCTGATTCTTGCGTCTATATTTCCATCTCTCTCACTCTCTCTCACACACACACACACACACACACACACACACTCTCCCCCCCTCCCCCTCTCTCTCCCTCCCTCCCTCTCCCCCCCCCTCACACACACACACACACACACACACACATACTCACTTCATGTAATAAAATTTCATATTTCTCCACCACAGTCTTATATTTCTATCTCTCTCTCTCTCTCACACACACACACACACACTCTCTCTCTCACACACACACACACACTCCCCCTCCCTCCCACACACACACACACACACTCTCTCTCTCTCTCTCTACTCACTTCATGTAATAAAATCTCATATTTCTCCACCACTGTCTGATTTTTGCGTCCATATTTATTTTTTTCCAAGTATAGTTGTGTCGCCTTGACTTTGGCCTTGTTGTGTTCAGCTTCCATGTGTACCTGTGTGGGGAGTGTATACTTAATTAATACACTTGTGTATACTTAGATAATTAAATAATACATAATACTTAAATAATACATGTGTGTGTGTCTGTATATTGGGTGTGTATGTGTGTGTGTTCAGCTTCCATGTGTACCTGTAGAGAGATGTATACTTAATTAATACAGGTGTGTATACTTAGATAATACCTGTATGTATGTGTGTATATATTGGGTGTGTATTCTGTGTGTATGTTGTTAAATATGGTCTGTGTTTGTGAGTAATGTGTGTGTATGTGTGTATGTATAATAAGTGTGTGTATGTGTGTGTGTGCGTATATTGGGTGTGTATGTGTGTGTATATTGTGTGTGTGTGTGTTCAGCTTTCATGTGTACCTGTGGGGATATACGTTAATTAATACAGGTGTGTGTGTGTGTATAATAGGTGTATGTATGTGTGTATATATTGTGTGTATGTGTGTGTGTGTATGTGTGTATTTATTGCTATTTAACTATTATTATTAAACATAAAGAAATATTTTTGAAAATTTTACAACAAAAATAAACTGTGAAATATCCAAAATATATATACATGTGTGTACATACATGTATATATTATACATACATACATACATACATACTGTTCCATGGTGTATTAAAGAAAGAGAGAGAGAGAGAGAGAGAGAGAGAGAGAGAGAGAGAGAGAGAGAGAGAGAGAGAGAGAGAGAGAGAGAGAGAGAGAGAGAGAGAGTGTGTATGAGAGAGTATGAGGGAGAAAGAGACTGTGTATGAGTGTATATATTAACCAACCCTCCATACATCTATACATACATACATACATATATATACATACTGTTTTAAGAAAGAGAGAGAGAGAGAGAGTGTGTGTATGAGAGAGAGAGAGAGAGAGAAACTGAGTGTGTGTGTGTATGAGAGAGAGAGAGATACTGTGTGTGTGTGTACATGTGTTTTAACCATACATACATACATCTATACATATAATATACATACCGTTTTAAGGAAGGGTCTCTCGCCACCAACCAAGGCTTCCATAGTGTATTAAAGAGAGAGAGAGAGAGAGAGAGTGTGTGTATGTGTATGAGTGTATTTTAGAGAGAGAGAGAGAGAGAGACTGTGTGTGTGTGAGAGTGTGTGTATGAGAAAGAGAGACCGTGTATGTGTATGAGTGTATATATTAACCATACATCTATACATACATACCTCCATCCATACATACATACATACATCTATACAGTATACATACCGTTTTAAGGAAGGGTCTCTCCCCACCAACTAAGGCTTCCATAGTGTATTAAAGAAAGAGAGAGAGAGAGAGAGACTGAGTGTGAGAGAGAGAGAGTGTATGTGTATGAGTGTATTTTAGAGAGAGAGAGTGTGTGTATATGCGAGTGTGTGAGAGAGAGACTGAGAGTGTGTGTGTATGCATGTGTGTATGAGAGAGAGAGAGAGAGACTGTGTATGAGTGTATATATTAACCAACCATACATACATACAATATATACATACCGTTTTAAGAAAGAGAGAGAGAGAGAGAGAGACTGTGTGTGTATGAGAGAGCGAGTATGAGGGAGAGAGACTGTGTGTGTATGTACGTGTGTTTTAAGTGTGTATGTGTGTATATATATTAACCCTCCATACATACATACATACCTCCATACATTATACATAATATACATACCGTTTTAAGGAAGGGTCTCTCCCCACCCACTAAGGCTTCCATAGTGTATTAAAGAGAGAGAGAGAGAGAGAGAGACTGTGTATGTGTATGAGAGAGTGTGAGTGTGTGAGAGAGAGAGAGTGTGTGTATGAGAGAGAGAGATACTGTGTGTGTGTATGTATGAGAGAGCGAGTATGAGGGAGAGAGACAGAGTGTGTGTATGTGTACGTGTGTTTTAACCATACATACATACATACATATACAGTATACATATATATACATACCGTTTTAAGGAAGGGTCTCTCCCCACCGACTAAGGCTTCCATAGTGTCAACATAGAAGCCTTTACCAGCCTCTAATGCTGCCTGACTGCTGACCTGGGCTGTAAACTAATACACACACACAGACAGACATTAGTAGTAGTAGTATAGTAGTAGTAGTAGTAGTAGTAGTAGTAGTAGTAGTAGTAGTAGTAGTAGTAGTAGTAGTAGTAGTAGTAGTAGTAGTAGTAGTAGTAGTAGTAGTAGTAGTAATAGTAGTAGTGGTAGTAGTAGTAGTAGTAGTAGTAGTAGTAGTAGTAGTAGTAGTAGTAGTAGTAGTAGTAGTAGTAGTAGTAGTAGTAGTAGTAGTAGTAGTAGTAGTAGTAGTAGTAGTAGTAGTAGTAGTAGTAGTAGTAGTAGTAGTAGTAGTAGTAGTAGTGTTATTATTATTATTATTATTATTATTATTATTATTATTGTTATTTTATTTATTATTATTATTATTATTTTATTTATTTTATTTATTATTATTATTGTTATTTTATTTATTATTATTATATTTATTATTATTATTAGTAGTAGTAATATAATAATAATAATAGTAATAGTAATAATAATAATAATTACAGTAATATTACAACAGATACATGTATGATAAATTTGGAAAAGGAATAAGTTATACAAATTTTTTTATTACAACCAAAATACAGTAAATATGAGAATTACAAGTTGAAAAGTTTTATGAAAAGTGTATAATATTATAATACTAATTTTTACATTTGGTTGTATATTTACTACAAAAAGGAAATCTATTTGAAATTAAAACTACTATTCTTATTCGTAAAATTATATATAAATAAATAAATAAACTCACACATAAAGAGAGATATAGAATTATTTGTGTGAGTAAATTTTCATCCATCTCTCACATAAAACATTTTAACTATAGTGCTTAGATAGATAGAAATAAATAGATAGATAGATAGATAAATAGATAAATAGATAAATAAAGATAAACAAATAAATAGATAGATAGATAGAGAGATATATAAATAAATAGCTAGATAACTAAATAAAAAATAAATAGATAGATAGATTGATAAACACACACACACACACACACATACACTCTCTATTTACACACACACACACCCCCCTCAACCATCCCCCCAAGCCTGTCCCCTTACTCCTACACCCCCCAGACACCCCCCTAGCCTGTCCCCTTACTCCTACACCCCCCAGACACCCCCCAAGCCTGTCCCCTTACTCCCCAACCCCCCTAGCCTGTCCCCTTACTCCTGCACCCCCAAGCCTGTCCCCTTACTCCTGCACCCCCCAAGCCTGTCCCTTACTCCTACAACCCCCCTAGTCCCCCCCCAAGCCTGTCCCCTTATTCCCCAGCCCCCCAGACCAACCCCCAAGCCTGTCCCCATATTCCCACACACACGTACAATCAATTTTTTTTTTTTTTTTTTTTTTTTTTTTACACACACATACACACACTCTCTCTCTATTTACACACACACATACACTCTATTTACACACATACACACACTCTATTTACACACATACACACACACATACACACTCTATTTACACACACACACACACATATAATAGATAAATAGATAGCTAGCTAAATAAATAGATAAATAGACAGATAAATAGCTAAATAAATAGACAAATAAATAGATAAATAGCTAAATAAACTTACCTCAACAAGTGTAGTAGGCTCAGGCAAATCATTATCTTTAAACACTTCCATATAGAGCGTAAAGAAGTTAATGAGGTCACGTGCTTGATGGCCTGGCCGCCAATTTCTTTCTTGATTAAATTTTCTGGAGCCAAAAGTCGGGGTACTAAAATTTTCAGATGGTTAACAAACTCCTCTTGTAAATCTGTTGAGAGAGAGATAGTGAGATAGTGAGATAGTTAGTAATA
>JAWZYT010005304.1:0-39566 GCA_034508575.1 Petrolisthes manimaculis
TCTCAATTCTGCCATCCCAGATATCCTTATTCTTCCACTTGATGAGAAAATGTACACAGATTGTATTTATTTGTATATTATTTGTATATTATTTCCGTGTGTGGACTTATAAATTCCCTAAAACAGATAAATTTCCTTGCACCTGGCAACACTGAGTGAACCTTGGAGAGTCAAGTGACATCTTTGCATTAAAATTAAGTTTCCAGCAATAATTTCACTCTTATCTACAATCTTATACCACCATAACATACAGGAGGATTTTCTCTACATCATCCACCCATTTTAGTCATGGTAGCGTAATATTTGTAAATAAAAATCGGCAAATAAAAAAAATGGTAAAACATTTTTAGCTGCTCGGTTCATTCAACTCGTATTTTATCATTTATTTTTAATATAATGGCTATTTGTTCACGCTGAAAGTAATCCTCTATCATTATTCTGTCAGGTTACCAAAGCGCCAAGTAGATATTATGCGAAATAAGAGAGGCATCAAGAAAAAAATAACATATTGTACCGCGGAGAAATGCAATGTTTTGTCATGGCAAAGGTAGGCTAAGTGGAAACGGAGGTTGCCTGGAGAAATTATTGATCAATCAGTGACGAGCATTCAAAATATAGCTAGGCTCCAATTGCAAGCTAGGATGGGATAAAGTATAGTGTTGGTGATGTTTGTAGAAGTTTGGGTAGTAGTGGTGGTGGTGGTGGTAGTGTTGGTAATGGTTGTAGAAGTTTGGGTGTTGGTGATGGTGTTGGTGGTGGTAGTGGTGGTGGTGGTGGTGGTAGTAATTTGAGTGGTAGTGGTGGTAGTGGTGGTGGTAATGGTTGTAGTAGTTTGAGTGGTAGTTGTAGTGGTGGTGGTGGTGGTGGTGGTAATGGTTGTAGTAGTTTGAGTGGTAGTGGTGGTGGTGGTGGTGGTGGTGGTAGTGGTTGTAGTAGTTTGAGTGTTGGTGGTGGTAGTGGTGGTGGTGGTGGTGGTAGTAATTTGAGTGGTAGTGGTGGTAGTGGTGGTAGTGGTGGTGGTAGTGGTGGTAGTAGTTTGAGTGGTAGTGGTGGTAGTGGTGGTTGTAGTAGTTTGAGTGGTAGTGGTGGTAGTGGAGGTGGTAATGGTTGTAGTAGTTTGAGTGGTAGTGGTAGTGGTGGTGGTGGTGGTGGTGGTAATGGTTGTAGTAGTTTGAGTGGTAGTGGTGGTGGTGGTGGTGGTGGTGGTGGTAATGGTTGTAGTAGTTTGAGTGGTAGTTGTAGTGGTGGTGGTGGTGGTGGTGGTAATGGTTGTAGTAGTTTGAGTGGTAGTGGTGGTGGTGGTGGTGGTAGTGGTTGTAGTAGTTTGAGTGGTAGTGGTAGTGGTGGTGGTGGTAATGGTTGTAGTAGTTTGAGTGGTAGTGGTAGTAGTGGTGGTTGTAGTAGTTTGAGTGGTAGTGGTGGTGGTGGTGGTGGTAATGGTTGTAGTAGTTTGAGTGGTAGTGGTGGTGGTGGTGGTGGTAATGGTTGTAGTAGTTTGAGTGGTAGTGGTGGTGGTGGTGGTAGTGGTGGTGGTAGTTTGAGTGGTAGTGGTGGTGGTAATGGTTGTAGTAGTTTGAGTGGTGGTAGTGGTAGTGGTAATGGTGGTAATGGTTGTAGTAGTTTGAGTGGTAGTGGTAGTGGTGGTAGTGGTAGTGGTGGTGGTGGTGGTGGTGGTAGTAGTTTGAGTGGTAGTGGTAGTGGTGGTGGTGGTGGTGGTGGTAGATATAATTGTTTTTAAGAGATGGTTTTGGTACTGCTGAAAGTGTTGAGGATGTAGTATCTAGAATGGAAATTATGTGATATAAAATTAATAACGAAATGAAGCTACTTTATACAGCTAATGCAAAAGAAATCGTCGCACCAGCCGAAATCCGTAACCACGGATGATTTACTAACCTTATAAAGATTTTAGGGATGAATGAAACAAATCTTTTTTATGTCATGAAGGATTATTAGTATTTAGTTATTTTCCCATATACTTTTAACACAGCTTTGATACGTTTTGGCATACCGGCAGCCAATTCTTTACAATAATCATCAACCTCTGCCCACAGCTTCCTTATCTTCACTACCCAACTGTCAACATTGGATATTGGGAACTTTGCCTGGCTAATGCCATCGCCTGGTTCTTTTCGTCTATGGTCAGCTTAGTAGAACCCATTTAGCAGCGTAATAAAAAAAATGCCTGCGGAGTAAAATTGGCCAACTAATATCGGGAGCGGGAGGGAGGAGTAGTGTGTCCCCAAACACCCTCACTGTAGCCTGACTGACCCTTACTAAGTACACAAATTAATACTCAATCATAGAAAATGAAACCAAAAGTTACCTAATAGGTGTTTTTTGTTGTATTAATTAGCTTGTAAGACTGATAATCCAGAATAAAGACAAGGCGTTAGAAACTGTCGCAATTTGTTCGAGTGCGACGATTTTTTTTTGCGTTAGCTGTATTTTTAATCGATATAAGAGAAGCTGATAAGCCGTCAACAGAGCCAAAAATGTACCAGAATTCACCAGCCTCAGTGTGTTGACGGTAAAGAGTCTCTGAATGGCAAGTATTCCGTTTGATTTACTCTGAGCGGTGGCCTGTGGTGACGGATTTTTCTACGCTACAGAGCTGTAATTAGAGAGAGAGAGAGAGAGAGAGAGAGAGAGAGAGAGAGAGAGAGAGAGAGAGAGAGAGAGAGAATAAAAAGTCTTGATGTGTAGCCGCCCCCCAGGAATTTCGTTCATGTTTTCTCAGTCGTATTATTTCCCACCTAGGTTAATTATTATGTCGTGCATCTTGTGTAGTTGATGGTACTTGCACCCTTTTGTCATCCCAGTGGTCGTGTGTTTAAGTTGTATTATTTCCCATCGAGTTTATTTATTAAATATTTAAGTCATATTATTTCCGACCGAGTTTATATATTTTGTTGCTGTGGTGTATCTTGTGTAGCTGATGGTACTTACACCCTTTGTTCCAGCTGCATGCCCTTTAAGGTGGTAATTCTTTTTTGGTACATTGGAGTGCCAGGACCAATTGAAGAAAAAAAATGAGTTCCTGTTGCCTGGAATAGTTTGGAGGAATCAGTTGCTCCATATTTAACAACACCAAACTTCTCCTTTAAGTTTCTGCTGATTGGTGTATTAATTAATTAAGAACGATGCCAGTGTATTTGTCATGAATTATTTTTTATACGAAATAAGAGCGATATTGTCAACGTAGAGGGAGGGAGGGAGATGTCTGGTGCAAATGAGCGGGGAAGGAAAGATAAAGGAAAATACACTGTACAAATGAGAGGAGAGGATGAAAAGAGCTGGACGTTGAGTAAGGGAGTATAGAAAGAGAAAAGAGAGAGGTAAAAGACAGAGGAAAGGTGAAAGATACATAGTAACATCAAGAGAGAAAAGAAAGTAGCGGTATTTAAGGTAAGTGAAATGGGGTACTTAAGGAAGGAAATGAGGATAGAAGAGAGAAAGAAATTACACAATGACGTCACGAAACAAAGGAAATAGAGGTATTAATGGGAGGAAAAGAGAACAGAGGAAAGAAATATACAAAGGAGAGACTCAAGAGAGAGTGAGAAAGTTAGACAAGGGTAAGGCAGGGTACAGAAGCTATACGACTTGTCATCTTCTCAGCTCTGTGAAATTGACAAGCCTTTCTTTTCTCCATAACTTGCTCTATATTTCCTGTCATTGGGATACAGTACAGTGTTTTCTCTTCAAGTCTGTTTTATGGTCTCCGAGCGCGTTCTTGGTTGAGGATAAGGTAATTAAAAGATTCAATAATTGTATGTTAACATTGTGATGTGTTTTGAAAATCGAGTTATGTATATTGCAACGACGACACATAAAGTGAGTAATATAAAACAACATTATACTACAACAACAACACGGTACATAAAGTTGGTATTATTAAACAACATTATACAACATTATTCTTCCATTGTATCACTGAGTAGAACTGACTCCCAAAACTCGAAATAGTAATGAGCCTCGCTTTAAAGTTTAATATAGACCAATTGTAAAGGCCAGAATAAAAGTTCTCTCACATCCACACAAGGAATACCAAAAGAAACCAAGTCATAAAAATTACACACGTATATTAACACTTTAAATCCAACACAAGAAATCAATTAACATTCAATAAATATAACCCTCGTGTATAGTCTCGTTACCAGGTCTATAGCCTCCCCTGAATATATCGGTGATTCCTGTAGAATCGAAGGCACAATTCTGGGAACATGGAGCTAGTAGCGAGCCCGAATCACAACCACGGGACACAAAACACATGGACGACCTGGGCTGACACGTAACTGGGTTGAAGGGATGCCTCACCGACCCGGCCCTCGGCTGGTGTAGGATCCTTAAATTAAATATGTACATAAGCCACTTCCCTTGATATTAACTTTCATATAGCACGTTAACAAACGATGAAACACATTGGCCTTTAATAGTTAAATCAATAATAGACAAGTTACTTTAACACCAAGGAAACATAATATTATCCACACAGTAAATTCCCTGTCAGTAAACCAGCTTTCAGTATGGCAGTCAACAGTCAACTCACGAGGAAATAAACACTATACATTTTATCAAGAGCACAATACCTGAGTTCCCGTTCTGTGTGAAGTCTGGAAGTAGAGCGAGTTGTCCACTAGACCTTCCTCCTCAAGTAAACTTCTACAGCCTCGAAAATTCAATAAAACCCTCCAAGATTGAAGCAATGAAACTGAATAAAACGGTAAACTGGACTTCCCCAAATATTTAACAACTACCATAAAGAGCGGTGAACTGGCAGGTTTACAATAAACGATACCTGAAGACATACATTATATAAATAATACAGACCCAATAGGTTGGCCCTTACACCAATTTAGCGGCAGTAAGTATAAATGTGTGAGTATGTTGTAGTGTGTTGGAAATGGCCAGCCAGTGAGTGTATCTGGTAGTAGTAATCAGGGCACCATGGCCGCTTGAGAGTTAAAGTGGCTTCATTTCCTAATACCTTAGCCAATGTTTCCATTATTTTGCCAACGTGTGGGAGGTAAAGGGATACTTACCATCCCTTACTTATTCCAAATTACCTGAACCATTTGCTGTTTTATATGTAATTCAAAGAAAAAGTATATATATAAACTTTGACATTAATGGATAGGTACAGCCGGCTCCACTGCCGCGAGGGCCACTGCAATGTTGTCAACGTTCTCTCTCTCAGGGGTGAAACACAAACTTGGGTCCGAGACACACATATGAAGCACTCACTGGTGAGGGATGGTAATGGGGGTTGGCAGGCTTGTATGCTGAGCCAAACGAATTACAATGAAATAATAATCTGTATGTGAGCAATTATGTTTTTATGTGGATGCAACAATAGGTACGAAAATATTCTTGATGTATATATTTGCTATATTTCAGGTGTATAATATTACATTGCAATGCTCGATAAATCAGGTTTTGATTTATTATTAAGATGATATATAGACGAGATTATAGTATGGGAACATATTCCATGCACCTGTGGCCAGTTTATGAATGTTCTGATAATATTGACATATTAGGTAGCAGAGCCCTTTTTTTTTTTTTTTGTGCCGGGGTCAAACTCAGCACTCTGATATTTACGAGCAACAACCTCAACCTTACTGACTTGGCTGACACTTGAGGAAGAATTACATAAAAACTGAGGATATTTAGATAATTCAAGCTTCGGCACCATGAACTATCCATCATCTGGCCCCTTTAATTATTACGTTAAATAAAACCGGGATAAGTAAATCCTATATATTGGCTGTAATGTATTCGCATTGTTAGAACGGAAACTGAAGTTTGGTGGTAAAACTAAAATGTCTGGTTTAACATATGTAATACATGCTATTCTTTTTCCCATGAACTGGAAATAGCCTTGTAGACGAGGCTTGTGCAATTCTTGTACAGAGTGCAAATGAACTTCCCTTGGGTTCCACCTCCAACTTATCCCTACCCTACTCTCCCCATCTCTCTCTCTCTCCCTTCGGCCCTTTCCTTTACCTCTTAGCTGTATTTAATAAGACAGCTAGGTTTTAGTATAGGTTGTTCTCCTTGTCATCATTTATGCTTTCCGGTTTCGTCTTCTATATATTAAATGAATGTCATTTGCTCATCGAACTGTTACGTTAGGCCTCGTCCACTCAGATTGACACTTCGTCACACACACGGAAAAAAGCGATAATTTTGCCTGTCCTCTCGATCGCTCGTCTCTGCCTGCATCTGGCCCCTGCCTGAGATGGAAAATATCTGTGTTTTCACTGTTCACTCGTCCAGGCGTGAACCGCGAACTTCGGTTCAAAAGAAACGTCTGAAGCACTTACTAGTCTCGTTGCCTCGATGCCTGACCGGCTGCAGGAAGTCATTGCGAAGGAAGGAGTCTGGGTGCGATTTTGATTAAATTACATTCAGTAGTAAGGAAGTAATTAATACTAATGTAAGCTTAAGTGTAAAAACCATAAAGTTATGCATATTCTTATCACAGTATTTGCCTAGCAATTCTGCAAGACAATAACGAGGAATAAAATAAACTTTAAAACGATAAACACAACTAATTACACAGATAGATAATTATGCTACATGTTATTAATTTTAGTACAGAATTCTCTAAAGGAATGTGCCACCTGCCATGCATTGGGTTCCTGCATGAAGAAGGCTTGGTAACTTCAGTTTCCGTTCTAACAATGCGAATACATTACAGCCAATATATAGGATTTACTTATCCCGGTTTTATTTAACGTAATAATTAAAGGGGCCAGATGATGGATAGTTCATGGTGCCGAAGCTTGAATTATCTAAATATCCTCAGTTTTTATGTAATTCTTCCTCAAGTGTCAGCCAAGTCAGTAAGGTTGAGGTTGTTGCTCGTAAATATCAGAGTGCTGAGTTTGACCCCGGCACAAAAAAAAAAGGGCTCTGCTACCTAATATGTCAATATTATCAGAACATTCATAAACTGGCCACAGGTGCATGGAATATGTTCCCATACTATAATCTCGTCTATATATCATCTTAATAATAAATCAAAACCTGATTTATCGAGCATTGCAATGTAATATTATACACCTGAAATATAGCAAATATATACATAAAAAAAAAATCAATAAAACTAAAAACAACAACAACAACAGTCATAATAATAATAATAAAAAAAAATGAAAACAAAATAATAATAAATACAACACACACAAAAACAACCCTGCCTCAATTGCCTGTGTGTGAAAGCTTTGTAAAAGATTAAATTATAAGTGTGTGACTGGCAGGCAGACAGGAGGTGGAGAAATAACTTGTGTCCTGGACTGTGTCATCTCTCTCTCTCTCTCTCTCTCTCTCTCTCTCTCTCTCTCTCTCTCTCTCTCTCTCTCTCTCTCTCCTTAGCTTCCTATTAATCCACCTCCTTTTTTCTGCTACTTTACTTATTATTTTCACTCTTTTTCCATTTTGGTGTCTGGGTTTGTAGTGTGAAATTTCAATAAATTGTGTGTGTGTGTGTGTGTAAAATTTATGCTCGTGTTAGCGTGGGCTGCATGCAAGAACATTGATGGTATTAACGATGACTTTCTCCCTGCATATGATAATAAACTCCCTATAGTTACAATACAGATCCATCGTACCCTACATTACCACACACACACAAACACATACACCATCAATAATATTCATGCATATCACCCATTTATATTATTTGGTGATCCTTTACATATACCCTGTTTTCACTCATGTATTTTTGTTTATATTTTGGCAGATATGACGTCACGTCGAGACGGTGGAGTTGGTGGCTGCAACGTAAGCGGTGCAGCTTTCGTAGTATATGTTACCGTTATGCTGGTGATGTGTACTGGCGAAGGTGAGTTCAGAAACGATATATATATGTGTGTGTGTGTGTGTGTGTGTGTGTACAGTATGGCCCCACTTGGAGATATTTTGGTAACGTGAACTTGATCCCACAGTACTGGCTGTGAGATTAAAGACCTCCCCAATCTCCCTGGTGGTCAGAGGCCCCCAGACTCCCTGGTCCAGTAATCACTGGTCCCCAGACTCCCTGGTCCAGTAATCACTGGTCCCATTTCTCTGGGATGTGCTTCGGTAGCCCAGGCATATAGGGACATACAGACATATAGGGACATACAGACTCCCTGGTCCAGTAAGCACTGGTCCCATTTCTCTGGGATGTGCTTCGGTAGCCCAGGCATATAGAGCCAGCCGCTCCTTCATCTTTTTTGTTTCACTGTGACCAGAGCGTACAGGGGGTCTGTGGGGCAGGAGGCCATTCTGCCCCTGTAGAACATCAACAATTACAACCTCATTCGACAGGGTCTACCAGGCCTAGAGCTGTCCTTCTGAAATCAACCAATCAAATAAGCTTAGTAGCAGTACTGGAAGAACATTAGTGATTAGGTCAAGGTTGTAGATGTGAATACCAAGTTTATTGAAATAAATTAGATTAGCGCTGTAATTAAGTGCACAATTATTACATAGTAATATTATATCATCCCCAGATCAACCAATCCTATCTTTCACTTGGTGCCTTATCCACAAAAGCAAAGTTCATTCTTAACTTAATTTTATTTTTCGTAATCATTCAATCGTGGCGAGGACTATGTAGTAATTAACACTGCTTCGAAATCATATAAAACAACACCTCTTACAAACAGAATAACAACACTATTCACTGCTTCGAAATGAACCTCAAACACTATGGTGAGGTCAGAAATGTAAACATACGAACTGTCCAAAGTTCATACAAGTAAAGAACTGCAAGTATATTTTTAAAGGATTATGACTGAATGATTAATATATATAATTTGTTCTTCCTGGACCAATGACAAATTTTGTAGCGGACTGTACAGCTACAAGAAAATATCCACAGACATTTTCCTTCCATCGTAGTATATATCTTGGTAATTAAGAACAACACGTGTATGATTTTGCCGCACCTCATAATAATAATTGAGAGGATTGAATTGACGTAAGGTGTTGTATAATTATATTTTGATATGATACTGATTGTAGTAAATATCTTAGTAGTAAAGAACAACACATGTATTATATTGCAGCACCTCATAGTAATAATTGAGAGGGTTGAGTTGACATAAGGAGTTGTATGATTATAATTATATTTTGATATGATACTGATTGTAGTAAATATATAAGTAGTAAAGAACAAAACTTGTATTATATTACACCACCTCTTAATAATAATTGAGATGGTTGAGTTGTTATAAAGAGTTGTATTATTATAATTTTATATGATACTGATTTATTTGCACGATAGAAGGAAAGTGTCAGTGGTTATTTGATTGTGGCTGCTGTACCTTGGAACATCACCCATATATGTCAATAATTATATAGATATATAATTATATACTATAGATGTGTTGGCAATATGAGGAGCAGGAATGATTCTTATTATATAATATTGAGCTCATAGTAATAAGTCGTGACGGAACGTTGACTTAAGCACCTTAAATTTAACCCTTTCATCTGTCAGAGAGCTTAGTCATCACTAGACCATAAGCCCGTGCAACGCAAGGAAGCATGGAATGTAAACAAACCGAGTAGGTTGCCAAGCGTACAATAAAAGAGACGTATGTGTAATTAAGTAATTAGTGTGGTGTTTTTTGTGACGAAAATATCCTTTGTCCCCCCACACTGTCACACACTTTCCGTGTGAGAATTCCTAGCGCTGTAGGTGGTCACATGACAATTTGTATAGCATGACAGACAAACAGAGTCTCTTCATTTATATATATATATATATATATATATATATATATATATATATATATATATATATATATATATATATATATATATATATATATATATATATATATATATATATATTATCTAACCAAAACCTTCTAAATAAAACTGTGATTAGTATTCGAGGTCACTGAGGAAGATGTGGTATTTCTTTAGCTGCTTGAGTTTTAAGGGGGAAGTTTTGTTTTGGTAAATCTGAAGCAACGGAATCCTCCAAACTATTCCAAGCAACAGAACACCAGTATTTTTTGTTCTTCTGATCCTCCTGTTTCCTAACATACCTTAAAGGAATCAAGGCACTCCAATGTAAAAAAACGATAAAAAAACAGAAAAAAATGAATTACTACCTTAAGGAGAGATTCTAGATCGAACTTGTTGGCAAATTGGAAGGCTACCGATATCCTCCTAATTAAGCCAAAAAACAGACGACCTTATTAATGGTACAAATTGGTGATCTGTTATTTCGTAACATAGTTAGGAAGAATCAGCAGAGACCTTCCAATTCACCAACAAGAAAATATCCCCGTGATATAGTATGAAAATTGGAGGTTTCTGATTCCTCCTGATTATGTCACGAAACAAGCTCTTTCTTTATAGATGGTGTTTCGTTGCAATGTTTGAAGGACTCGTTTATCTCCAATATTCTAACTACTTAAGGTGGCAGTATGTACAGTCTCCTCCACTGCCGCGTTTATCACTCAGTGTTGTCAATGTGTCAATGTTACAGCCTACAAGGTGTAAACCTCCAGTGTCATCGATTCTAGTGTCCGAAACACACACCAATAGGATTCATGTCAGTGGGAGGTGGATTGAGGGGTGGTGTTTTATGGAGGCAAGGTAGGGAACTGTAAGCTGTAATGCACAAGTCTTGGCTAGGTGCTATTTTTATGAATGCTCAATATAGGTCAAAGATAATAGTAACACTTGGTGGAGTTTTTGTTTCATGTTCTACATCATAACGATAATGATAGTTACTGCAGGTAAGAATAATATCTCTAGTATGGAATTTAAGTATGTCACCGTGTTACTATAACATTCCACATCACCATTAGTCCCCACAAGTCAAGATAGGCTCGTTACTTCAAGTTAGTCATTGTATATTAGTATGGTATTTATTTTGTGACGATGACGTAGATTTGTCAGTAACAACAATGTCTATCAATTGATGAACATTAAAACAATAGTAGTTGTCTACTAACAGTTGTCATTAAAAGTTGTTTCTTGACAATTTCGACTAAAGATAATTCATTATATATTTTTCATTATATTGTGAACCTTTCACAACCTTTATTGTTGACATTACTTTGTGATCATAGATGGATTGGGTGAGGATGGAACATAAATCATATATTTAAGGTGTTGGATGCTTCATATGTGTCGGAGTTGTTGTTGTTGTTGAAGTTCCTCAAGGTGTCTGGCCGAGCAGCCCCGATATGGAGAGGATATTTGTGTCGGAGTTGATGAATACAGTCGAGCTTCATAAGTAAATATTCTGATATTTTACTTTGATGCTTATTAACTTGCACCTTATGATGGCATTTACAATACCCTATTTACACAAGCCAATTTATTTCATTAATATTAATTGAGTTTAGGCCATGACGATGTGATGCAAGTAACCACAACTGTGTACGCCAATTAATGTGTGTGAAGAGAGAGAGAGAGAGAGAGAGAGAGAGAGAGAGAGAGAGAGAGAGAGAGAGAGAGAGAGAGAGAGAGAGAAAGATGACTTTCAAGGTATTCGAGACTTTAATTTAAAATGTATGAATTT
The DNA here is from genome assembly GCA_034508575.1 of Petrolisthes manimaculis. Classification (NCBI taxonomy): domain Eukaryota; kingdom Metazoa; phylum Arthropoda; class Malacostraca; order Decapoda; family Porcellanidae; genus Petrolisthes; species Petrolisthes manimaculis. Next base: position 11,543 of record JAWZYT010005304.1, read on the forward strand.
TATTGGCATCCATAAACAAACTCACAGCTTCCTATATCTGTCCTATGATATACCAAGTTTAGTTGTAGTAGTAGTAGTAGTAGTGGTGGTGGTAGTACAGGTATCTTTTTTGTAGTAGTAATATTAGTAGTTGTAGTACTAGTAGTTGTTGTAGTTGTTGTGTAGTAAAGAAATACGAATAAATGAGGCCTTCAAATATTGCCACGACACACACACACACAAACACACACACCTATAAAGAAGGAGGTTGTTTCGTGGCATTGTCAGGAGGAATCAAATGCCACCAATTTTCGTACACAATCACAGGGTCCTTAAAAAGGTAAAGAATATATTGATGTCGAGTCATATATGTATTTTAACATCTCACTTTTAACACATTATATTTTATAATGTTGCCTTGGCCTTGAAAGCCGATATTCACAAAACATATACGATCACAGGGTTCTGAAGGAGATAGTTATACTATTGGTAGATTGGAGTGCCTTGATTCCTCCAAAGTATACTAGGAAACAAAACCAGATGGATAAATATAATGGTGTTCTGGTGCTTACAATATAGTTTGGAGGAATCAGTTGCTCCATATTTATCAGCAATGTACTACCCCCATAAATAAACAAGAATGTTTCAAAACTACATAAAAGGCCGCGATGTAATCAGTAAAAATCTTGCAATGGGTGATTTTCCATGTTGTAGAACTAAAAGAATTATATATATATATATATATATATATATATATATATATATATATATATATATATATATATATATATATATATATATATATATATATATATATATATATATATATATATAAATATCTTCTCTGAGCTAGGGAGTAATTCCTTGTGGGCGAATTGAGAACACACATATTTTTTCCAATTATGCCAGAAATACTAATACTAATATGTACAGTCACAATCATATAACCACCAACACCTTCCTTTCATTGTGCAAATAAATCAGTATCATATCAAAATATAATCAAACAACAACACCTCACGTCAACTCAATTCCCTCAATTATTATTATTATTATTATTATTATTATTATTATGAATTGCTGCAGAATAATACACGTGTTGTTCTTTATTACCAAGATAATATTTACTACAATGGAAGGAAAGTGTCTGTGGATATTTGCTTGTGGCTGTACAGTCGGCCTCAGGACTTCATACACATAGCGTTGATTAAATGTGTTTTTTTTTAATGCTGCACATACTGTCGGAATTGTTCTGATGACTGATTCAGGTTGTAGCTAAAATATAACATTACTAGAAAAAATTGGCTTTGGAAAATTATTTGTACACAATTTTCTAGTTGTTTACGAACCCTTGTTGATGTCACAGTGGTGTATACAAATTCCTGTGTCCAACTGTAGTATGTACAGTCGTGGTCAAAAATAATCATCCTCATATGGGTATCTCAAATAATGTTTCCATGTTCATATATGATGTTCTTGTTTTAAGTAGTGTGTAGCTGCTTGTATTAAATTAAAATATGGTAGTTAACCTGTTTATAGGAAAGTTTATCATCTACGGAACAGAGGGAAGCTGTCAAACTCTTACGTGAGTTACCCCTATATGGATGATTATATTTGACCGTGACTGTATGTACAGTTGGACACATGAATGGGTGGTACAGCCCAAGTGATAGATGGTCAGTGTCTCCCAATATAAAATTCCTTAGTGTCAAATAGGAGACATTAAGTATTGAGGATGGTAATAAAAAAACAAGTACCTGATAATAGACACTGGTTACTCAAATGGGACAAGTATCTTTCACCTGGGCTGTACCACCCATTCATGTGTCCAACTGTATGTATGTATGTATGTATGTTATTGCACTGTTTGGAGGAATCGATAGGCCTAATCAAAATAAATAGCCTTTCAATTCAATAATCACAGTTATTTATCACACAATTAATTATACCGTATAATTGAAACACCTGCTGTTACTGCTGCTGTTGTAAGTAAGTATAAACACTGAACCCTTATATAAATGTGACAATCTTTGTTGTTGTCTGTCTATAAAGAGGATCCAGTATGCTACGAGTATCCCCTCACCCAGCCAGCAAAGGTTACCCAAATCTCAGTAACCTCACTCTTATCAGTTTTTATTTGTTATTATTATCAGTGGCATTCTACCCGAGTGATGGTTGACATGTAATAGATTGGTATAACTATGTATAACTATTACACTATTTTCAAACTGCATAAAAAAGAGCACCCAAAACTACAACTATACTAGTACAGTAGTAATAGTAGGTTGTCTTGAGTATGGCTATTGCAAGAGAGAGAGAGTTAAGTTGTCAGTAATAGATTGTAGCACCACACACGTAGTAGTAGTAGTAGGTTGTCTTGAGTATGGCTATTGCAAGAGAGAGAGAGAGTTAAGTTGTCAGTATTAGATTGTAGCACCACACACGTAGTAGTAATAGTAGGTTGTCTTGAGTATGGCTATTGCAAGAGAGAGAGAGTTAAGTTGTCAGTATTAGATTGTAGCACCACACACCTAATAACTATTACAGTATTTTAAACTGAATAAAAAAAGAACATTCGAAACCACAGCTTCTTGTACAATAATATTAAGTTGCCCATAGAGTTACCTAGCTATTGCAAGAGAGAGAGAGAGAGAGAGAGAGAGAGAGAGAGAGAGAGAGAGAGAGTTACCAGTAATCGATTTTGGCCTCACCACCACCACGCTGTCGACGCACGCAATACAAGTGTGTAATGTTCAGTGATGCCACTCCTTGTGATTTATCACCAAGATCTTGGAATTATGGACTTGGCCTTGGGATTGATGTTAGTAAATAGTGGAAATCTTCGGATTTCTAGATATTCATGGATTGGCTTTATATTTATTTTTATTATTATTATTATTATTATTATTATTATTATTATTCATCGGAAGCCAACCTTCTCCTTAGCTCCCTAACTTCCTTCCTCTCTCCCTTTCTTCCCTCCTTCCCTCCTTCCTTCCTTCCTTTATTCTACCCTGACAAAACCTTTCTAACTCCCTTCCTCCTTTATTCCACCCTGTCAAATCCTTCATCCCCCCTTCCTCATTCCACCCTGACAAAACCTTCTCCCTTCCTCATTCCACCCTGACTCGTAACAGGGACCCTTTGATCGTGTATGAAACCTGGTGGTCCCTGATTCCTCCTGACTATGTCATGAAACAAACAAGCTGCTTTAGTGTAAGTGGTGTTGTTTTGTGACATTGTTTGAAGGACACTCTGATCTCCAATTTTCTGACTACATCACGGGGGACGGACATACGTTGTGGGTGAATTAGAAGGTATGTGATTCCTCCAAACTGTGCCACAAAACAGTTCCCTGATTAATACCATTGAAGAGTGTGTCTGCCTGTCTAGCAAAATTATGCAAAAAGTTACTCATGGATGTTGTTACTCATGGATGGAGAGAAGCAGAGATGTGGACCCCTACGGATACATTGACGACAGAGACGACAAACAGAGGATAGTAAGTCTGTACAGTTGGCTGGTAAGAGATAGCCACACTGAAATATAATGGAGAGTTCCGGTTGGTATTTCCACATCTCTGCTTCTCTCTGTCTGTGGAAATACCAACCGGAACTCTCCATTATATTTCAGTGTGGCTATCTCTTACCAGCCAACTGTACAGACTTACTATCCTCTGTTTGTCGTCTCTGCTTCAATCAACTCACTTACTCATACCGTTGATGAAGTACCCTTATTAGTCTTACTACTGGGGAGTATATTTAGTACTCAAAGGTTTAGAGTAAACTCATGGACTTGTCTCTATTTACTGATGTAGCTTATATATCAGTTACAGGTTACAATATACTAGACACAACTCGTGTCTCTCTAAACTTATGTTACAAGGAAAGGGAATCTCTCTCTTAGGGCAGGACTTCATCCTCCCTCCTTTCTAACCCATGTCTGGGCTCCAAGTGCACCTCACTTCTCTCGACCCTTCCTCACGTCCCTACCTAGTGCCACAGTGCCACACCCACTACATAGGTTACAGTTCGTGACAGTGACGCTACGTTTATACATGATATACATACACTTTAACTACACGATTATATAAGAATAATATGAGTATATATATATATTGTCCCTTTCTCTACATACGAGATGACAATAAACAATTGATTATAGCATAGAGATTAACATACAGATAATATATAGAGTGAATCTAGCATTCAGAGCTCAGCACTGGCAAGTCTCCATCATGCTTCCATCACGCGGTCATCATGCTGTCAGATCAGCACATTTCTTAAGATGTCATGTCCGGTGAACTGGTTTGAACTGCTTTCAACCCTCACGGTGTCTTCCTCACCTCCACACTCCCCTTGTCATCAATATACACCGGATGCGATCTAACACCTTGTAGTTTTAGCCAGCTCCAAGAAGTGCAAGCATAAGCCCTATACTGGCGCCTATGTGACTGGTACTATGAATACAACACTGATACATCATACAACATTGATACACGGATACAATGTTCATGAACTTTTTACCCCAGATGGTCAGCTTGGCCAATGTGCTTGTTTCAGTGGTATGTGACAAGAGGGATTTTTTATTAACTGGGACACATTTAAAAGGGGTAATTCACTTTTGTTACATTGGAGTACCATGATGCCTCCAAAGTATGCCAGGAAACAGATCCAGAAGAGCAAAAATAATGGTGATCTGTTGCTTGGAATAGTTTGGAGGATTCAGTTGCTCCAGATTTATCAACACAGAATGTCCTCCTAAACCTCCTGTTTACCGGTGTTGCTACAGTATACTTATGTGACTGTCCTGTACAACTGGTAAGAGTAATGAATGATATTGACCATGAGTGTATGTTTTGGTGTCGAGAGAAATGTGGGAAGGGATGTGTGAAGGTAGGAGGAAACAAGTAGGTAAAAAGGAGAGAACACACACACACACACACACACACACACACACACACACACACACACACACACACACAAAGTTATATTAATGGCCAAGTCTGGTATGAAATTGTAAATCAGACAATAACAATTACCACACACGAACTGAAAACATCAACCAACTGACCCGGCTTTAATAAGGGACCCTGTGATGTTGTCAGAGGTTAGTGAGTCCTTCAAACATTGCCACGATACACACACATCTATATAGAAGGAGCTTGTTTCGTGGCAATCACATTTATTCTCACGCATGGTCACCCTCTCGTCTACCAAAGAGTACTTGTCAGGAGGATTGAACAGGATATGGCCACCAGCAGGAACCTGAAGGAGATATGACTGTGTTGTGAAACTGACTGAAGGACACTGTTTACTCCAACAACACTGTTTACTCCAACAACACTGTTTACTCCAACAACACTGTTTACTCCAACAACACTGTTTACTCCAACAACACTGTTTACTCCAACAACACTGTTTACTCCAACAACACTGTTTACTCCAACAACACTGTTTACTCCAACAACACTGTTTACTCCAACAACACTGTTTACTCCAACAACACTGTTTACTCCAACAACACTGTTTACTCCAACAACACTGTTTACTCCAACAACACTGTTTACTCCAACAACACTGTTTACTCCAACAACACTGTTTACTCCAACAACACTGTTTACTCCAACAACACTGTTTACTCCAACAACACTGTTTACTCCAACAACACTGTTTACTCCAACAACACTGTTTACTCCAACAACACTGTTTACTCCAACAACACTGTTTACTCCAACAACACTGTTTACTCCAACAACACTGTTTACTCCAACAACACTGTTTACTCCAACAACACTGTTTACTCCAACAACACTGTTTACTCCAACAACACTGTTTACTCCAACAACACTGTTTACTCCAACAACACTGTTTACTCCAACAACACTGTTTACTCCACTCTATTGCCTAGGAACTAACTGGAGGACACTGTTTACTCCACCCAAAGGAAATGTGTGGTCTTTGATTTTGCCGAGGTCACTTCGCTTGTTGCAAGGCACATTTTGGAGGAATCAGAATGCTGCAGTTTTCAATCGTTCACTTTTCATCACATGCCATCCAGTAAGCCTTTCATCCATTCACTCCATTCATATCAAGGCTAGAATTTATTCTTTTCTCCCATCCACTCCATCCATATCAAGGCTAGAATTTATTCTTTTCTCCCATTCACCCCATCCATATCAAGGCTAGAATTTCTTCTTTTCTCCCATTCACTCCATCCATATCAAGGCTAGAATTTCTTCTTTTCTCCCATCCACTCCATCCATATCAAGGCTAGAATTTATTCTTTTCTCCCATTCACCCCATCCATATCAAGGCGAGAATTTCTTCTTTTCTCCCATCCACTCCATCCATATCAAGGCTAGAATTTCTCCCATTCACTCCATCCAAATGGAGGCTGGCATTTCTCGTTACTCCAGGTCTCAATTTCACACTAGCAGCAGCACACCATCTCCTCATCACTCAGCCTTCATCATCATCATTACCATCATCAATCGTTATTCAAAAATTACCTCAGTTGCTCAAATATTTAACTTGGGATTTCCAATGTTGTTGTATTGCATTTCTCTCGTTTTCTCCTTGTGAATTTTTATATTTATTGTTTATTTTATTTATGGTATTTCTGTTTTGTTTATAAATACATTTCTCTTATCTGTATGTTTCACCTGGTCCTGATCACGTGCTCACCAACTGTTACCCTCCCGGAATGAGCTCAGAGCTCATAGAGACCGATCTTTGGGTAAAGCTGTCTCTCTCTCTCTCTCTCTCTCTCTCTCTCTCTCTCTCTCTCTCTCTCTCTCTCTCTCTCTCTCTCTCTCTCTCTCTCTCTCTTCCATTATTCATGAAACACTTTCCTCCTTCCATCATTAACCCCGAAAGAACTTGAAATTTGGTGAAGAAATGGTAACGCAGTCGGTAAAAAGCTGAGAGAGAGAGAGAGAGAGAGAGAGAGAGAGAGAGAGAGAGAGAGAGAGAGAGAGAGAGAGAGAGAGAAGATAATGATGAGTGGAAGGATGAGATGAACTTCAGGAAAAAATATATAATTCCATTGGACGTGAACAAAATAGCAGTGGTGTTAGTTCGTACACACACACACACACACACACACACACACACACACACACACACACACACACAAGCATCACCAAACGAACTAAACTATTCAATCACCTTTAAGAATCAACACCGAATGAGGTTGGTCCATATTGATAACCAAACTCACTCTACAACTCTAATAACCAAACTCACTCTACAACTCTAATAACCAAACTCACTCTACAACTCTAATAACCAAACTCACTCTACAACTCTAATAACCAAACTCACTCTACAACTCTAATAACCAAACTCACTCTACAACTCTAATAACCAAACTCACTCTACAACTCTAATAACCAAACTCACTCTACAACTCTAATAACCAAACTCACTCTACAACTCTAATAACCAAACTCACTCTACAACTCTAATAACCAAATCCCATCCTATCTATTTATTCCCTCACAGTGGAAGGAGGGACAGAGGCTGAGATCCGTTGGTCCTACATACTATCTATCTATTCCCTCACAGTGGAAGGTGGGACAGAGGATGAGATCAGTTGGCCCTACATTCTATCTATCTATTCCCTCACAGTGGAAGGAGGGACAGAGGCTGAGATCAGTTGGTCCTACATACTATCCATCTATTCCCTCACAGTGGAAGGTGGAACAGAGGAGGAGCTCTCCCAAGCCTTGGACGAGATGTCAGCAGAGAAGTCGTGTGAACCCGTATTTACCAGGCCTTACATAGACGACCAACTCTCTACCAATGTCACTGCTGGGCTCGGCTCCATTGCCATACTCTACTGTAGAGTTATGTATAATGTGGACAAACAGGTAGGTATTAGTGATGAAATAATTGATTGTGTGTGTGTGTGTGTGTCTTTGCTTTTGGTTTATATTATCATACAGATTTTGTTTTTCTCTTCATATAAATGATATAATTATAATTTATAGTATGTGGTTGTTTGTTTGTGTGTATTTGTTTCTGAATGTGTGTGTGGTTGTTTGTATGTGTGTGTGTGGTTGTTTGTATGTGTGTGTGTGTGTGTGTGTGTTTGTGTGTGTGTGTGTTTGTTTGTGTGTTTGTTCCAGCAGTGTTCAAGGCTTCTATTCTATTCTAAGCCTTTGATATTTTCTGCATCAGTAAAGAGGAAAAAATAATTCCCTTCCTGGTGCTTCTCACTCCTGCCCTTTAACATTATACCCCTTCTCTCACACCTCCACACACTCCATTCCTCTCACCCCTCCACACACCCCATTCCTCTCACCCCTCCACACACCCCATTTCTCTCACCCCTCCACACACCCCATTCCTCTCACCCCTCCACACACCCCATTCCTCTCACCCCTCCACACACCCCATTCCTCTCACCCCTCCACACACCCCATTCCTCTCACCCCTCCACACTGTGAAGGTGGACTGGGATATATGTTGTGCTTTATATTTAAATTATCAAAGACTTACCTTATTGGTTAATATAATTATATTCTCGTTGGTTGGCTACAGCGAGTTAAGCCAGAGTTAATTCCCTGTATCCGCCCCTCAAACACAATAAATTTATTTCTGGGGTTCTTCCTGCTATATATGTATTGATTATAGAGCACGCAACACTGGTGAACACAAAACAACCAATTGCAATTTTCTCTTATTTATTAATTAAAATTCCAGGCCAACAATGAATAATCAAATTCAATCAATAATCACACATGCTCTTCCGTTCACAATAGCTAGCTAGGTACTTACTCGTCTTCTCGCTTCTCCCACACGTGGCTTCACTCGCTCGCTCGAACGTACACGTGGTAACAGACTCGGACACGTGGTGACAGTAATATTACGTTACTTTAATATATACTCCACAAGCTAGCACTTCACCCTCGCACACGTGATGACAGACGATAGTTACGTTATTTAATATCAATGGAGAATCAAGCAACCCAGCTGGTAATTTTCAATGTCTCTTCACACTCGTTTCTACAGTCCTCTGTACACACACACACTCGTAATTTCCTTGACCAGCCCTCTCCTCACCTCGATGACTCCTTCACTAATTCTCGTCAAGCGAATGAATAGTGAGTTAAATAACTATAAGCCTTGTGAAAAAGTAATTAAACAAATTCGACGTTACGTTATAACTATAGGAATCCAGGCAAGCAGGAGGGCCGGATACGAGGTGTTCCTTCGTTCGAGTGTGAATGCCAACTGCTGTTTCAAAAATCAAGGTGTGGGTGGTTGTAGATTAATTACCTTTCTGACTCCACCCCATTCTACCCTTTCCTATACCTGGCTCCAACTGTCTGTCATGCCTGTCCTTTCTCTCCCTCTTCACGTGTTCGCCTGTTTAGTCCTGACTATAGTTACATATAATCACTCATACTTAGTTATACATGCGATCAATTTACCTATGGAGTACTGTAAAAATCCCAATAATTCCCCTTCCACTTCACAATCATTTGCAATCAGTAATAGATGCCCATTAGCATAAACATTAATGCAAAAAAATGTAACCAGGGCATTGAAACACGAAATGGAGTGAAAGGTTAGTTGACTGTGTCCTGACCTCACCTCACCTGACCCTTCATTAATCCCCGCAGGTACAGTCGGCGGCAGAAGTCCTGTCGCCTTATCTGCTTCACCGAGACATGCAGTGTTCATGGACTCGAGAAATACGCATGTTTTCTACACGTAATAATCTCGAGTCTATGAACATCGCGTGCCTCGGTGAAGCAAGTGAAGCGACAGGACTTTTGCCGCCGACTGTACACTCGCCAGACCTGCCCCGTGTTACAGGAGCTCGCACGTTTTAGGAGATGTGGCACCACTGTGATGATTTGTCTCGAAAAATGCCCGCATGTGGGATGGAGTAACCCCGAAACAGTGGTGCATCGAACCACAAGGTATCATTTCAGCCCGAATTTGTTTAACCTTAATGTTCTACATTAAAAAGTATTCAGTACTCGTCATTATGTAATGCATTTTAGCTGTCTACATTTTTGTGATTACGTTCTGTTTCTATCTTATCACTAAATACATGTATGGATCCCCAAATCTGTTGTCAGAAAAAGGGAAGAGCCATAAGCCTCGCAAATGGCATACTCTGATAAGACCACATTTGCTTCAATATTCATAGAATGAATCACAAGAATAGTGAACATCCATGATATTGTCGAGAACTCATTGGAAGAAGCTTCAGTTTCCAGTTTTAACTGAAGAGACGAGTTTTCTTCACTTTGCTGGTGGGGCTAGCATATTCATTCTCGCCATCATAACGTAATGAACATAAAACCAGGTAGTTACTGTAGCTGCAATATACACAATGTTAATAGAGCGTTAATGAATATGCTCTCCATAAAAAGTTCATTTTTGTTAATTGTTGTTTGTTAATTTTTTGGGAAAGATTAGTTTGTTATCCGTTTACAGGTTAAAATATATCCCAATTAGAAGTGATGTTAATATTATTCACCCAAATATAATAAAATCAGAATAATATTACAAACGTGATCAGCATAGTTGTCATTCACACATCCAACTTATCAGTGTTTACTCGTTTATTCAGTTCATGTTATAACTTTTTAATAATAATGTCTACAATTAGTGTAGTAGGATGGTAAGAAATAGGTAGATAGATATAGATAGTTTCTTTTACCTTACAATAAGTAAAAATGCATTAAATGTGTTTTTTTATTTCTAACTCCAATACATTACCAACATAATCGTGTTTCATCACTGTTCCTGTGTTTCTTACTACGAATATTGAAGCAAATGTGGTCACATCTGAGCTTGTATGTGCCAGGCTCACAGCTCACCTTTTTCTCTGACCTCATACAAGGCGCTGCAGACTAGATGATGAGATAGATACCAACGACACGTCATTACAAAACTGTGGCCAATTATTATTCATTTTATAAATAACTACTTTGTGTAGTACCCGGCGTTGACCGGGTAAAAAATAAGATACCCAATATTTGGAGAAAAAAAGGTATGTTGGATTAAGATTCATCATACACATAAATTGCAAAAGCAATCACAAATTTTCCTCCTGAGGGGCTGGTCAAAATTTGTTCCCTGTGGGGATATATATCCCTATTTTGTTCTGGTAAATCCCCACTCCTCACTGGCAAGCTCGCCAGCAGCTAGAAAGAGCAAATAAAAAAGTGTTTTATTTTTTTCCTTAAAACCATCCTTGTGTCACCCTGATCAAGAAAATGTATATAGGTTCGTGGGTGTTGCTCTGATGGTTAGGGCGTGATGAGGTAAGATTACATACTTCTCTCTTTTATATATAAAGGTGGTAGATATTAAACACTTATTGCATGGATCAAGTTAAACAAAGTTCAGCCTGTTATGATATTTTGTGGTTCGAAAGATTCAACAACAAAGTTCACTTCATCCGCCACTGTATCGAGTTTATTTATTTCACACATGTGAATTGTTTCGAGGCAAATCATCACAGTGGTGCCACATCTCCTAAAACGTGCGAGCCCCTGTACCACGGGGCAGTGCTGGCGAGTGTACCTGGCACACCTCTATTTCACTTAGATTCACCACTCCTCTCTTAGGAAGATTCCCCTGCCTTCCTTCTAGAACATTCCAACACGTGGTTTCCCTTTGTTAATATATGTATCATAACAAATTACTACTTACGTACGTTATGCTCACGAATCGATTCGTGACACACACACCCCATTCCTCTCACCCCTCCACACACCCCATTCCTCTCACCCCTCCACACACCCCATTCCTCTCACCCCTCCACACACCCCATTCCTCTCACCCCTCCACACACACACCCTTCCTCACCCCTCCACACACACACCCTTCCTCACCCCTCCACACACACACCCTTCCTCACCCCTCCCCACACCCTACACCTCCATCCCTCCCCACACCCTACACCTCCACCCCTCCCCACACCCTACACCTCCATCCCTCCCCACACCCTACACCTCCACCCCTCCACACACCATACACCTCCACCCCTCCACACACCATACACCTCCACCCCTCCACACACCCTTCCCTCCACCCTTCACACCCTTCCATCCACCTTTCTCACCCTTCCCTCCACCCTCCACACCCTTCCCTCCACCCTTCACACCCTCCCCTCCACCCTTCACACCCTTCCCCTCCACCCTTCACACCCTTCTCTCCACCCTTCACACCCTTCCCTCCACCCTTCACACCTTTCTCTCCACCCTTCACACCTTTCTCTCCACCCTTCACACCCTTCTCTCCACCCTTCACACCCTTCCCTCCACCCTTCACACCCTTCCCTCCCCCCTTCACACCTTTCTCTCCACCCTTCACACCTTTCTCTCCACCCTTCACACCCTTCCCTCCACCCTTCACACCCTTCCCTCCCCCCTTCACACCTTTCTCTCCACCCTTCACACCTTTCTCTCCACCCTTCACACCCTTCTCTCCACCCTTCACACCCTTCCCTCCACCCTTCACACCTTTCTCTCCACCCTTCACACCTTTCTCTCCACCCTTCACACCATGGAGCTAGAATAGGAGGAGACGACCCGCGGTCAGAAAAGTGAGGTCAGGTCAGCCATATTGGGATTGGCAAGAAGCTCGCCAGCCGCTCCTTAATTATTAATCTGGCCATGACTTATGTCACCCAAAAGGTGATTAATTCCTACACTCTGCAGACAATGAAATATATTGTCACTAAACAGTTTGGGTGAACACTACCTCTATCTTCAGTGGTCAAGACAGAGTGAAGAAATAACATATTATACAGTAAAGCAGTTCCTTTTTATGCAGTTATCAAAGTATGTCATGTGTATGTCTATGCGTGTGTGTGTGTGTGCGTGTGCTTGTGTATGTGTGTGTACAATCTGGGTGTGGTAAAATATGTTTACGTGTGAGGGAGGGTCACCAAACAAATTAATAAACGGCTGTGTTTGTGTGTTACTTAGGGAGGGACCCATTTATCAATTTGGAAGTTCATTAAGGGATTACGTTTGTGAGACCCATCACCAACCCATCACTAAGGTTGAAAATGTCATGGTTTTGAATATACAACAATAATTCAGTTATTTTTCTTTTTCCGACTTCATGACATATACAGTATAAGAGTTGGCATCCTTCTCAGTGTAACTGTAATTGGCATTACATGTATCATTAAATACTGCATTATATATTTTGCCTCCCTAGTTAGGATGATCGGTTACTTGGTCATGCCTATTATTCCAAGGAAATGCATACCATTGGATTCTGTTCCAATTTTAAGTGTGTCAAGCAAGTGTGTTAGAAATATTAAAAATAATATTTCTCTTTAGGTAATCAATGACTCTGTTCTGATAAGTAGGATATTATCTGATTCTGTTAATGAAGAGCCAGATGAATACATGTATATTCCAAGTCAGTCTCACCTCTCAAAGTGTACAAATAAGATAGTTTTATATATAGCAGGATTTGATATATATGTTAATGAAGTCCTTGTATTGTGAACCATACATTGTTGCCCTAAACTCAGACAAGACTGATAAACATATTCTTTCCTTGGTAAAACTTAAAGACAGAGTAAACTTGGTGTATCCATCTGATGATGTAATTGATATATGTATTACATCAGAAAAACTGTTTAGGGAAAGAGGGTCCAGCACCACTTTGGAGAGGGTAGATTGTAGCAAAATAATAATATCAGTGTTAATATATTATGCCCACAAATACATATTTTCTACTTTAGCTGGCCACATGTACGACTGATAATCACTTGAATTAGTTAATTAAGGCAGTTGCTGAATCATATTTGCAGGTGAAATATGTATATAAGGCCAAACAAATTACTAAGAAGTTGGCATCCAAAGTGAAAGTAAAGAGTTGACAAATATATACAAAACTTATACATTTCAGTGGCCAATTTGGTATAGAGTGATAGGTCAGTAATTTATAAATTTCTATTTATATTATTGAAAGATGTGTGAATTGTATGTTATTAATTAAAGAATACGAAATACATGTCATACCGTAATTAAAAATGAATAAACATCGTGAGGAATATGGGTAAACAGTATGGGTACTATGAGTGGTCAGCCTTTCTTGCCAATACTAGGCGTTGGCTTCTGAGGACCTGACTGGCTTCACTCCACTGAGACCCAAATGAACGCGCGGGCCGCCTCCTCCTATTCTAGCTTTCTCTCCACCCTTCACACCCTTCTCTCCACCCTTCACACCCTTCCCTCCACCCTTCACACCCTTCTCTCCACCCTTCACACCCTTCCCTCCACCCTTCACACCCTTCCCTCCACCCTTCACACCACCCTTCACACCCTTTCCTCCACCCTTCATACACCCTTCCCTCCAACCTTCACACCCTCCCCTCTACCTTCTACCTTCGCCCCCTTCCTTCCTCACCTTGCCCTCCTTCCTTTCACAATCACTCTCATCTAGCCTACACCAATGTTACTCCCTTCTTTATTACACACACCTTCCCCCTTCCTTATTACACACACCTTCCCCCTTCCTTAAGATGTCTTCTCTCTCTTCCTCCTACCTTCTATCTCATTTCCCCCTCCATCACCCCTCACCCCCACCAATACTCCTCCACCTCCTCCTCCTTCTCTACCTCCACACATCTAATACACCTTCCCCTTCCCCTCCCCTCCTCTCTCATTTACCCCATCCACCCCTCACCCCTAATACTTGATCCCTCTCCCTCCATCCCTTCCTCTCTCATTTCCCCCTCCACCCCTCACCCCTAATACTCCTTCGTTCCCCATCTCCTCCCCTCCCGTCCCCTCCCCTCCCCTCCGTTCCTCCTCCCTCCCCCACACATCTATAACACCTCCCCCCCTCCGTTATCCCTTCCTCACTCATTTCCACCTCCCTCCCCCACACATCTATAACACCTCCACCTCACCTCCCCCTCCTCCGTTATCCCTTCCTCACTCATTTCCACCTCCCTTCCCCACACATCTATAACACTTCCACTTCACCTCCCCCTCCTTCTCTCTCCACCACACACCCTTTTATCCTTTCCCTCGCCTCTGAAAATGACCCTCGGAATCTATACCACTGCAGAATCTCTATAAATGTCTGTTTCCATATATTCCTCTCTCTCTCTCTCTCTCTCTCTCTCTCTCTCTCTCTCTCTCTCTCTCTCTCTCTCTCTCTCTCTCTCTCTCTCTCTCTCTCTCTCTCTCTCTCTCTCTCTCTCTCTCTCTCCACCTATACACCTATTCATCAACCCAATCATCTTCCTTCAAACCCCACCAGGTGTCGTGGATTCGAGCCCATGACAAACACCTTCTCACCATGGGTACCTTCACCTACACGAAGGAAGATAGGTTCCAAGCCGTCCACAAACCCGGCTTACTAGACTGGCTACTCAAGATCTTTTATGTACAAGAGAGAGATGCTGGAGAGTATATCTGTCAGGTGGCCACAACACCTCCTATCAGTCACTCTATATGGCTCTCCGTTGTAGGTGAGTGTTCTGTGAATGATTGATTGATTGAATCTCTCTCTCTCTCTCTCTCTCTCTCTCTCTCTCTCTCTCTCTCTCTCTCTCTCTCTCTCTCTCTCTCTCTCTCTCTCGACAACCACCTTGCCGTTGGTGAGTGAGCTTGTGTGATCTGTTTGAATTTGGCTAGCTATGCTGGGGGACATATAGTCCAGTAGGGTTACCCATGCCAGAAAGGTAGCGTTATTAGGATCCTGACTAAGAGTTGTCAATTCTTCACATTTCCCCCTTCTTGGTGTATCTCCTAGCATCCCCCTACTAGTCTTTTTCGGTTCTGTTACTGTTAAGTTTCACAACTCCTCTTCAACTGTCCTAAAAAAAAAAAAAAAAAAAAAAAAAAAAAAAAAAAAAAAAAAAAAAAAAAAAAAAAAATCTTCATCACTTTAGATATAAGTTTATTGTTAAGGACCTCACCAGCTACCTTATGCCGTGTGAGAAGGGAGGCTTTGGAACCTCCTAAAACAACGCCTTTTAATGCTCACAGGTTTCGAAAGGGCTGAGATTGAAGGGATTTCAGGCGTGTGGGGTACGAGTAATGGAGATGCCTCAGGACCCCCATAGGTATTCTCTTAGATTAATTAGCCTGACCAGCTCCCTGTGACCATTCTTAGGTGCCTAAAGGCTCGACTGCTCTTTGGTGAGAGAGCTTTCATGCCTTGCTGGTTGCCAGGCCCGTAAAAGATCTCGGATTAAATCGTGGGCATTTAGCTTTACTATTTGCTTTAAGTTTGGCCGCGGATGGAGGATTAGTAGGGATTAGTAGGAAAACGATACACTTCAAGCACCCTTGTCGAAAAATCAGATTCCTATTTATTTGGGACTCTTGTGCTGCTCAGTTGGGAGCTGCGGCACGATTGGGGCCGTCTGGCCCAGGGGAGACCTTAGGGTTGGTGTGCTTGGCTCATAAGGGTTTCTGTTGGCTGAACGACCGAAAACCTTCTGGAAGTAGGCGGATGAGACTTATGCGAGACTAAATCACATTACCCTTTCTTTTATATTATTGGTCTTATATTGAATTAGAGCGAGATGACTGGTCCATCAGCAAGAAAATTTACATGTTCTACATGCAAGGTGTACCGCTGGTGTGAGGACTTCAGCGGGAGGAGTGCGAGTGACCTAGACCCCTCAAGTGTCTGCGACTTTTGCAAACTCGAGGAGAGGTTGATGGAGCACATGGCACTGCTCACAAAGGAGAACAACTCCCTAAAGGAGAAAGTTCTCCTGATGGAGTCTAAGAGGTGTGACTGTCACGTGAGAGACGAGGCAGTCCAAGGAGCTTCTTCACCGGAGAGCTCCACCACGGCGGTGAAGAAAAAGAAGAAGAAGAACAAGAAGAACAACAATGAAGAGGGAAAAGAGACTGCAGAAAGGCAAAATAGAAAAGAGACTGCAGAAAAGTGTGATGAAGAAGAGGAGGGGAATATAGAAAAGGGAGAAAACCCCAAGAAGACAATTGAGGAGGGATTAGAGGAAAGTGAAGACAAGGCAACAGAGAAGGAAAAGAAAATGAAGAAGAAAAAGAAGACAAAGAAGAAGCAACCTGGAGGAAGTGACAAGCCCGGCAGGAATTCAAAACACTCTCGGGTTCCTCACAAGGCATCTCGTGCTCCTACCAAGGAGAAACCTGTGGCTATACACATTTTAGGTGATTCCCAGGCACGAGGGCTGCAACCCCTAATGGCAGCTCGCCTTCACACTTCTGTGAAGGTGAATTGTCTACCAGGTTGTGGCAATGCTGACCTCCGAAAGGAAGCTGAGAGGATCCAAACGTCCAGATCTGCTGTCATTGCACTCATGGTGAGTGGTAATGACATCTACCTGAGAAATGGTAGAGTAGGCATGACTGAAGGAGTCCTCTCGGATGTGCTCGGTGCAGTAGACGACTGTGGGTTAAAAACCCGCAGAAGGGTAGTTGTTGGCGTGCTCCCAAGGAGAGGCCCTTCAGGGACTGCTCTGTCAAAGAACATTGCAGTAAATCAGCGCCTGACTGATTTGTGTACTGCTGAGGGGGTGTTCTTTGTGGACCCCTACACCTCATTCTTTGGTAGAGACGATCTCTACCAGAGGGATGGCACGCATCTCTCACCAAAGGGGAAGGAAGTCCTTTCCAAATTAATGGAAGACACCGTCCGACGATGTCTCAGGAGCACTCGACCGAGCGTGGAGGAGAGCCCTCGTCGCTATGCTAGAGTGACCCCAGAGAAGACATTCGCCGAGATCCTGAAGAAGGATATCCCCAGCACTACCAATACAGTGACCAAACCGGGAAATGGAGGAGAATAGGGAGCCCTGCAGTTGGGGGTTCCCTAAAGGTTCTATTGTTCAACGCCAGGTCCATCCGAAACAAGTTTTTGGAACTGCGGGCCCTCGTTGCGACAGAGGAACCTGAGATGGTGGCCATAACGGAGTCATGGTTGAGAACCTCAGACAGAGATCTTGTTGGGGAATTCATGATTCCAGGCTACCAACTCTTCCACAAAGATAGAGAAGACAGAGGGGGTGGTGGTGTGCTGGTGTATGTAAAGAACTCCATCAAATCGATGACCTGCAACATCACATCGAACCACGAGCTCCTTGGAGTTGACCTAGAAATAGGCACTGCAAAATACAGAACCCTGCTGCTTTATAGACCCCCTGGACAACTCAGTGAGATCGACAGGGACCTATACCAGTTGCTGGGTGAACTAGTGGACGGCAGGGTGTGCATCCTTATGGGGGACTTCAACACACATGTTGACTGGGAAACCAGAGAGCCCTCTGCTGAGAACACACCACTCTTGGAGTTTGTAAATGATGAATTCCTCACTCAGTGGGTAAGGGAGCCAACAAGAGGTGATAACATACTCGACTTGGTCCTCACCTCTGAGGATGACATCATTCAAGACCTCTCTGTAAATGAAGAAATAGGTGGAAGCGACCACAAGCTTATAAGATTTTTAGCTAAAGTCCCTAATATGGAGATCGTGACCCCGGTGCATAGAAAATTAGACATGGGGAGAGCGAACTTTGCAGGTCTTCGTGAAGGCGTTGCTGAAATGGAACTAGAGGAGGGAGAGAGTGCTGATGATCTGTGGAGGTCATTCTTGTCTTCCTTCATGGAGCTTCAGTCGTGCTTTATTCCTCTGAAGGGAACAGGTCAGAAGTTCATTCAACCAAAGTGGTTTAATCGGGAAATCCGTAACCTACTAAGGGAGAGGAGAACAGCATACCGTCGAGCGAAGACATCTGGGGACTTTGACGGTCATAGACGATTAAATCAAAAAGTGAAGTCCAAAATAAGGGTGGCTAAGCGTGCTGAGGAGGTCCGTGTGGCTAGACTCTGCAAAGAGAACCCCAAGGAGTTTTTCAGTTATGTGAATGGCCGTAAACCAATCCGACGCAGGATTGGTCCCTTGGTGAATGATGATGGAGCATTGATGCACTCTGATGCAGAAAATGCTAACCTCTTAAATGAGTACTTCTCTTCAGTGTTCTCTGAGGAGAGTGGTCTCATTCCCGAACCTTTGGACTTCTCCAGTGAGAAGTTGGAGGCAATGGTCTTCACCCGAGAAGAAATTGAGAGAAGAATAATCGAATTAAAGGCAAACAAGTCCCCCGGTCCGGATAGGTTCTTACCTAGAGTGTTGAAAGAAGTGCAAGGTGAAGTATCACAACACCTCTGCATGGTCTTCAACAGGGTATTCCAGACTGGATGCATTCCTAGAGACTGGCGTGAGGCAGAGGTGACTCCTATCTTCAAGAAAGGAGATGCTAGCCAACCGTCAAACTACAGACCCATCAGTTTAACCTCGATAGTCTGTAAACTCATGGAGAGCATCATGGTGGACAAAATAACGCAACACTTAGAATCAAATTTGCTACTGAGGGGTTCCCAGCATGGGTTCCGGCAGCACTGGTCATGCCTCACAAATCAGGTGGAATTCTTCCATTTTGTTTTCAGTGAGCATGATCAAGATAAAGCGGTCGATGTTGTCTACTTAGACTTTCAGAAAGCCTTTGATAAGGTACCCCACCGCCGCCTCCTTCGGAAAGTGCGTGCACTGGGCATAGACGGAAATGTGGCAAATTGGATAGAGAACTGGCTAAGTGACAGACGGCAGCGGGTAGTAGTGAATGGACAGGCTTCAGAGTGGGTTCCCGTTACTAGCGGTGTTCCCCAAGGTTCTGTTCTGGGGCCACTACTGTTTATCATTTATGTTAATGATATGGATGGTGACATGGTTGCCAAGATTTCCAAATTCGTCGATGATACTAAGCTTGGTATGAATGTCGCGAAAGAAGGAAATACTACCCGCTTACAAGAAGATCTTAGGAAGATCGGGGAGTGGTCTGACACGTGGCAAATGCCATTTAACGTGAACAAATGCAAAGTTATGCATATAGGCCACAGAAACCCTCGAACAGAGTATACCCTTAAGGGCAATGCTCTCGTAAGCACTGCTACTGAGAAAGACTTGGGTGTAACTATCACTAGCGACCTCAAGTTCTCAAAGCAGTGTATTGAGGCAGAGAAGAAAGCCCAAAGGATGTTAGGGTACATAAAGCGACAGTTTGGATACCGGAACAAGGAGATAGTACTTTGTCTGTACAATTCCCTTGTCCGACCGCACCTGGAGTATGCAGTCCAGTTTTGGAGTCCTTCTTACCGAAAGGATATTACGAGATTGGAACGAGTGCAAGCCAGGGCAACCAAACTTATACCCTCTCTTAGACACAAGAGCTATGAAGATCGGTTGGTAGAACTCAACCTGTTCTCTTTGGAAACTCGGAGACTGCGTGGTCAGCTTATCGAAGTGTTTAAAATACTACGAGGCTTTGACAATGTAGACTACAGGGACATTTTCCAACTCAGTGAGGGCACAACCAGGAATCATGGCTACAAACTTGAACTGAAGCGATACAACCGTGACCGGTGTGGTAAATTCTTTTCATACAGCATCTGCGGTACTTGGAACGCGCTTCCTGCTGATGTAGTCAACAGCAACTCTGTGGATCAGTTCAAGTCCAGATTAGACAAAGTCTTAAACCACCGTCTAGGTGTTTAAGCCGTTGTGTGAGTGTTCCTTGATGGTTTCACATGACACATTCAAGGACGGTCACATACTTGCACAACTAAACCCACAGGTACCCTCTTTGTATGGATCGTAAGGTCTTCTAGGGTACTTCTTTTCCTTGTAACTCTCTCTCTCTCTCTCTCTCTCTCTCTCTCTCTCTCTCTCTCTCTCTCTCTCTCTCTCTCTCTCTCTCTCTCTCTCTCTCTCTCTCTCCTCCTCTCTCTCTCCTCTCTCTCTCTCTCTCTCTCTCTCTCTCTCTCTCTCTCTCTCTCTCTCTCTCTCTCTCTCTCGAAAGAAGGAAATACTACCCGCTTACAAGAAGATCTTAGGAAGATCGGGGAGTGGTCTGACACGTGGCAAATGCCATTTAACGTGAACAAATGCAAAGTTATGCATATAGGCCACAGAAACCCCCGAACAGAGTATACCCTTAAGGGCAATGCTCTCGTAAGCACTGATACTGAGAAAGACTTGGGTGTAACTATCACTAGCGACCTCAAGTTCTCAAAGCAGTGTATTGAGGCAGAGAAGAAAGCCCAAAGGATGTTTGGGTACATAAAGCGGCAGTTTGGATACCGGAACAAGGAGATAGTACTTTGTCTGTACAATTCCCTTGTCCGACCGCACCTGGAGTATGCAGTCCAGTTTTGGAGTCCCTCTTACCGAAAGGATATTACGAGATTGGAACGAGTGCAAGCCAGGGCAACCAAACTTATACCCTCTCTTAGACACAAGAGCTATGAAGATCGGTTGGTAGAACTCAACCTGTTCTCTTTGGAAACTCGGAGACTGCGTGGTCAGCTTATCGAAGTATTTAAAATACTACGAGGCTTTGACAATGTAGACTACAGGGACATTTTCCAACTCAGTGAGGGCACAACCAGGAATCATGGCTACAAACTTGAACTGAAGCGATACAACCGTGATCGGTGTGGGTAAATTCTTTACATACAGCATCTGCGGTACTTGGAACGCGCTTCCTGCTGATGTAGTCAACAGCAACTCTGTGGATCAGTTCAAGTCAAGATTAGACAAAGTCTTAAACCACCGTCTAGGTGTTTAAGCCGTTGTGTGAGTGTTCCTTGATGGTTTCACATGACACATTCAAGGACGGTCACATACTTGCACAACTAAACCCACAGGTACCCTCTTTGTATGGATCGTAAGGTCTTCTAGGGTACTTCTTTTCCTTGTAACACTCTCTCTCTCTCTCTCTCTCTCTCTCTCTCTCTCTCTCTCTCTCTCTCCTCTCTCTCTCTCTCTCTCTCTCTCCTCTCTCTCTCTCTCTCTCTCTCGCGAAAGAAGGAAATACTACCCGCTTACAAGAAGATCTTAGGAAGATCGGGGAGTGGTCTGACACGTGGCAAATGCCATTTAACGTGAACAAATGCAAAGTTATGCATATAGGCCACAGAAACCCCCGAACAGAGTATACCCTTAAGGGCAATGCTCTCGTAAGCACTGATACTGAGAAAGACTTGGGTGTAACTATCACTAGCGACCTCAAGTTCTCAAAGCAGTGTATTGAGGCAGAGAAGAAAGCCCAAAGGATGTTAGGGTACATAAAGCGGCAGTTTGGATACCGGAACAAGGAGATAGTACTTTGTCTGTACAATTCCCTTGTCCGACCGCACCTGGAGTATGCAGTCCAGTTTTGGAGTCCCTCTTACCGAAAGGATATTACGAGATTGGAACGAGTGCAAGCCAGGGCAACCAAACTTATACCCTCTCTTAAACACAAGAGCTATGAAGATCGGTTGGTAGAACTCAACCTGTTCTCTTTGGAAACTCGGAGACTGCGTGGTCAGCTTATCGAAGTGTTTAAAATACTACGAGGCTTTGACAATGTAGACTACAGGGACATTTTCCAACTCAGTGAGGGCACAACCAGGAATCATGGCTACAAACTTGAACTGAAGCGATACAACCGTGATCGGTGTGGTAAATTCTTTACATACAGCATCTGCGGTACTTGGAACTCGCTTCCTGCTGATGTAGTCAACAGCAACTCTGTGGATCAGTTCAAGTCAAGATTAGACAAAGTCTTAAATCACCGTTTAGGTGTTTAAGCCGTTGTGTGAGTGTTCCTTGATGGTTTCACATGACACATTCAAGGACGGTCACATACTTGCACAACTAAACCCACAGGTACCCTCTTTGTATGGATCGTAAGGTCTTCTAGGGTACTTCTTTTCCTTGTAACTCTCTCTCTCTCTCTCTCTCGCGCGCGCGCGCGCGAAAGAAGGAAATACTACCCGCTTACAAGAAGATCTTAGGAAGATCGGGGAGTGGTCTGACACGTGGCAAATGCCATTTAACGTGAACAAATGCAAAGTTATGCATATAGGCCACAGAAACCCCCGAACAGAGTATACCCTTAAGGGCAATGCTCTCGTAAGCACTGATACTGAGAAAGACTTGGGTGTAACTATCACTAGCGACCTCAAGTTCTCAAAGCAGTGTATTGAGGCAGAGAAGAAAGCCCAAAGGATGTTAGGGTACATAAAGCGGCAGTTTGGATACCGGAACAAGGAGATAGTACTTTGTCTGTACAATTCCCTTGTCCGACCGCACCTGGAGTATGCAGTCCAGTTTTGGAGTCCCTCTTACCGAAAGGATATTACGAGATTGGAACGAGTGCAAGCCAGGGCAACCAAACTTATACCCTCTCTTAGACACAAGAGCTATGAAGATCGGTTGGTAGAACTCAACCTGTTCTCTTTGGAAACTCGGAGACTGCGTGGTCAGCTTATCGAAGTGTTTAAAATACTACGAGGCTTTGACAATGTAGACTACAGGGACATTTTCCAACTCAGTGAGGGCACAACCAGGAATCATGGCTACAAACTTGAACTGAAGCGATACAACCGTGATCGGTGTGGTAAATTCTTTACATACAGCATCTGCGGTACTTGGAACTCGCTTCCTGCTGATGTAGTCAACAGCAACTCTGTGGATCAGTTCAAGTCAAGATTAGACAAAGTCTTAAATCACCGTTTAGGTGTTTAAGCCGTTGTGTGAGTGTTCCTTGATGGTTTCACATGACACATTCAAGGACGGTCACATACTTGCACAACTAAACCCACAGGTACCCTCTTTGTACGGATCGTAAGGTCTTCTAGGGTACTTCTTTTCCTTGTAACTCCTTGTAACTCTCTCTCTCTCTCTCTCTCTCTCTCTCTCTCTCGCGCGAAAGAAGGAAATACTACCCGCTTACAAGAAGATCTTAGGAAGATCGGGGAGTGGTCTGACACGTGGCAAATGCCATTTAACGTGAACAAATGCAAAGTTATGCATATAGGCCACAGAAACCTCCGAACAGAGTATACCCTTAAGGGCAATGCTCTCGTAAGCACTGATACTGAGAAAGACTTGGGTGTAACTATCACTAGCGACCTCAAGTTCTCAAAGCAGTGTATTGAGGCAAAGAAGAAAGCCAAAGGATGTTAGGGTACATAAAGCGGCAGTTTGGATACCGGAACAAGGAGATAGTACTTTGTCTGTACAATTCCCTTGTCCGACCGCACCTGGAGTATGCAGTCCAGTTTTGGAGTCCCTCTTACCGAAAGGATATTACGAGATTGGAACGAGTGCAAGCCAGGGCAACCAAACTTATACCCTCTCTTAGACACAAGAGCTATAAAGATCGGTTGGTAGAACTCAACCTGTTCTCTTTGGAAACTCGGAGACTGCGTGGTCAGCTTATCGAAGTGTTTAAAATACTACGAGGCTTTGACAATGTAGACTACAGGGACATTTTCCAACTCAGTGAGGGCACAACCAGGAATCATGGCTACAAACTTGAACTGAAGCGATACAACCGTGATCGGTGTGGTAAATTCTTTACATACAGCATCTGCGGTACTTGGAACTCGCTTCCTGCTGTTGTAGTCAACAGCAACTCTGTGGATCAGTTCAAGTCAAGATTAGACAAAGTCTTAAATCACCGTTTAGGTGTTTTAAGCCGTTGTGTGAGTGTTCCTTGATGGTTTCACATGACACATTCAAGGACGGTCACATACTTGCACAACTAAACCCACAGGTACCCTCTTTGTATGGATCGTAAGGTCTTCTAGGGTACTTCTTTTCCTTGTAACTCTCTCTCTCTCTCTCTCTCGCGCTGCGCGCGCGCGAAAGAAGGAAATACTACCCGCTTACAAGAAGATCTTAGGAAGATCGGGGAGTGGTCTGACACGTGGCAAATGCCATTTAACGTGAACAAATGCAAAGTTATGCATATAGGCCACAGAAACCCCCGAACAGAGTATACCCTTAAGGGCAATGCTCTCGTAAGCACTGATACTGAGAAAGACTTGGGTGTAACTATCACTAGCGACCTCAAGTTCTCAAAGCAGTGTATTGAGGCAGAGAAGAAAGCCCAAAGGATGTTAGGGTACATAAAGCGGCAGTTTGGATACCGGAACAAGGAGATAGTACTTTGTCTGTACAATTCCCTTGTCCGACCGCACCTGGAGTATGCAGTCCAGTTTTGGAGTCCCTCTTACCGAAAGGATATTACGAGATTGGAACGAGTGCAAGCCAGGGCAACCAAACTTATACCCTCTCTTAGACACAAGAGCTATGAAGATCGGTTGGTAGAACTCAACCTGTTCTCTTTGGAAACTCGGAGACTGCGTGGTCAGCTTATCGAAGTGTTTAAAATACTACGAGGCTTTGACAATGTAGACTACAGGGACATTTTCCAACTCAGTGAGGGCACAACCAGGAATCATGGCTACAAACTTGAACTGAAGCGATACAACCGTGATCGGTGTGGTAAATTCTTTACATACAGCATCTGCGGTACTTGGAACTCGCTTCCTGCTGATGTAGTCAACAGCAACTCTGTGGATCAGTTCAAGTCAAGATAGACAAAGTCTTAAATCACCGTTTAGGTGTTTAAGCCGTTGTGTGAGTGTTCCTTGATGGTTTCACATGACACATTCAAGGACGGTCACATACTTGCACAGCTAAACCCACAGGTACCCTCTTTGTATGGATCGTAAGGTCTTCTAGGGTACTTCTTTTCCTTGTAACTCCTTGTAACTCTCTCTCTCTCTTTCTCTCTCTCTCTCTCTCTCTCTCTCTCTCTCTCTCTCTCTCTCTCTCTCTCGCGCGAAAGAAGGAAATACTACCCGCTTACAAGAAGATCTTAGGAAGATCGGGGAGTGGTCTGACACGTGGCAAATGCCATTTAACGTGAACAAATGCAAAGTTATGCATATAGGCCACAGAAACCCCCGAATAGAGTATACACTTAAGGGCAATGCTCTCGTAAGCACTGATACTGAGAAAGACTTGGGTGTAACTATCACTAGCGACCTCAAGTTCTCAAAGCAGTGTATTGAGGCAGAGAAGAAAGCCCAAAGGATATTAGGGTACATAAAGCGGCAGTTTGGATACCGGAACAAGGAGATAGTACTTTGTCTGTACAATTCCCTTGTCCGACCGCACCTGGAGTATGCAGTCCAGTTTTGGAGTCCCTCTTACCGAAAGGATATTACGAGATTGGAACGAGTGCAAGCCAGGGCAACCAAACTTATACCCTCTCTTAGACACAAGAGCTATGAAGATCGGTTGGTAGAACTCAACCTGTTCTCTTTGGAAACTCGGAGACTGCGTGGTCAGCTTATCGAAGTGTTTAAAATACTACGAGGCTTTGACAATGTAGACTACAGGGACATTTTCCAACTCAGTGAGGGCACAACCAGGAATCATGGCTACAAACTTGAACTGAAGCGATACAACCGTGATCGGTGTGGTAAATTCTTTACATACAGCATCTGCGGTACTTGGAACTCGCTTCCTGCTGATGTAGTCAACAGCAACTCTGTGGATCAGTTCAAGTCAAGATTAGACAAAGTCTTAAATCACCGTTTAGGTGTTTAAGCCGTTGTGTGAGTGTTCCTTGATGGTTTCACATGACACATTCAAGGACGGTCACATACTTGCACAACTAAACCCACAGGTACCCTCTTTGTACGGATCGTAAGGTCTTCTAGGGTACTTCTTTTCCTTGTAACTCCTTGTAACTCTCTCTCTCTCTCTCTCTCTCTCTCTCTCTCTCTCTCTCTCTCTCTCTCTCTCTCTCTCGCGCGCGAAAGAAGGAAATACTACCCGCTTACAAGAAGATCTTAGGAAGATCGGGGAGTGGTCTGACACGTGGCAAATGCCATTTAACGTGAACAAATGCAAAGTTATGCATATAGGCCACAGAAACCTCCGAACAGAGTATACCCATTAAGGGCAATGCTCTCGTAAGCACTGATACTGAGAAAGACTTGGGGTGTAACTATCACTAGCGACCTCAAGTTCTCAAAGCAGTGTATTGAGCAGAGAAGAAAGCCCAAAGGATGTTAGGGTACATAAAGCGGCAGTTTGGATACCGGAACAAGGAGATAGTACTTTGTCTGTACAATTCCCTTGTCCGACCGCACCTGGAGTATGCAGTCCAGTTTTGGAGTCCCTCTTACCGAAAGGATATTACGAGATTGGAACGAGTGCAAGCCAGGGCAACCAAACTTATACCCTCTCTTAGACACAAGAGCTATAAAGATCGGTTGGTAGAACTCAACCTGTTCTCTTTGGAAACTCGGAGACTGCGTGGTCAGCTTATCGAAGTGTTTAAAATACTACGAGGCTTTGACAATGTAGACTACAGGGACATTTTCCAACTCAGTGAGGGCACAACCAGGAATCATGGCTACAAACTTGAACTGAAGCGATACAACCGTGATCGGTGTGGTAAATTCTTTACATACAGCATCTGCGGTACTTGGAACTCGCTTCCTGCTGATGTAGTCAACAGCAACTCTGTGGATCAGTTCAAGTCAAGATTAGACAAAGTCTTAAATCACCGTTTAGGTGTTTAAGCCGTTGTGTGAGTGTTCCTTGATGGTTTCACATGACACATTCAAGGACGGTCACATACTTGCACAACTAAACCCACAGGTACCCTCTTTGTATGGATCGTAAGGTCTTCTAGGGTACTTCTTTTCCTTGTAACTCTCTCTCTCTCTCTCTCTCTCTCTCTCTCCGCGCGCGCTGCGCGCGCGAAAGAAGGAAATACTACCCGCTTACAAGAAGATCTTAGGAAGATCGGGGAGTGGTCTGACACGTGGCAAATGCCATTTAACGTGAACAAATGCAAAGTTATGCATATAGGCCACAGAAACCCCACGAACAGAGTATACCCTTAAGGGCAATGCTCTCGTAAGCACTGATACTGAGAAAGACTTGGGTGTAACTATCACTAGCGACCTCAAGTTCTCAAAGCAGTGTATTGAGGCAGAGAAGAAAGCCCAAAGGATGTTAGGGTACATAAAGCGGCAGTTTGGATACCGGAACAAGGAGATAGTACTTTGTCTGTACAATTCCCTTGTCCGACCGCACCTGGAGTATGCAGTCCAGTTTTGGAGTCCCTCTTACCGAAAGGATATTACGAGATTGGAACGAGTGCAAGCCAGGGCAACCAAACTTAT
>JAWZYT010005305.1:5000-12500 GCA_034508575.1 Petrolisthes manimaculis
CTGAATCGAAGAAGAAATAATGAAGCCCGCACTAAGCCAGAAAAGACCCTGTAGAGTGAAGAAAGGAAGGAAGGATATAGAGTGAATGAAAAGCAATCAAGCACAGACACATTCCCCACTTAGCCAGAAAGACCAAGTAGAATGAAGAAAGGAAGGATATAGAGTGAATGGACAGCAAGCAAGCAAGCACATACCCATCCCTCCCTAAGCCAGAAAGACCAAGTAGAAGGAAGAAAGGAAGAATATAGAGTGAATGGACAGCAAGCAAGCAACCACCGACCCCTTTCTTCCCTACTAAACCTGAAAGACCAAGTAGAATGAAGGAAAGAAGTGATAGAATGAAGGACAGCAAGCAAGCAAGCACATACCCATTCCCCACTATGCCAGAAAGACCAAGTAGAATGAAGAAAGGAAGAAGATGATAGAATGAAAGGACAGCAAGCAAGCAAGCACCGACCCCTTTCTTCCCTACTAAACCTGAAAGACCAAGTAGAATGAAGAAAGGAAGAATATAGAGTGAATGAACAGCAAGCAAACAAGCCCATACCCATTCCCCACTTAGCCAGAAAGACCAAGTAGAATGAAGAAGGAAAGAGGTGATAGAATGAAAGGACAGCAAGCAAACAAGCCCATACCCATTCCCCACTGAGCCAGAAAGACCAAGTAGAATGAAGAAAGGAAAGAGGTGATAGAATGAAAGGACAGCAAGCAAGCAACCACCGACCCCTTTCTTCCTACTAAACCTGAAAGGACCAAGTAGAATGAATGAAGAAAGGAAGAAGATGATAAGAGAGGAAGGAAGGACAGAAAGTAAACAATACCAAGGAGTACCAGGTGACTTATTATTAGTTCTTCAGCTTCGGGTTCATGATTTAACAAACACACACGACCAACTAACCCACTAACCAACCAACCAATCAACTTTTCAATCAACCAACCGACTGATCAACTAATCAATCACTAACCAGTCAACCAACCAAATTTTCAACCAACCAATCAACCCACCATCCAACCAACCAACAAACCACCCAATCAACTTGCCAATCAACTAACCGACTAACCAATCAACCCACCATCCAACCAACCAACCAACCACCCAATTAACTTGCCAATCAACTAACCGACTAACCAATCAACTAACCAACCAACCAATCAACTGACCGACCGATGAACTAATCAACTAACCACCCAATCAACTTGCCAATCAACTAACGACTAACCAATCAACTAACCAACCAACCAACCAACCAACCACCCAATCAACTTGCCAATCAACTAACCGACTAACCAATCAACTAACCAACCAACCAATCAACTGACCGACCGATGAACTAATCAATCAACCAATCAACCCACTAACTAACAAACAATCTATGGTGTGTAGTGACTGTGGTTAGGTTAGTGAGTGTTACAGAGACCAAAGTGAGTGTTTTTTTTTCATTCTGCAAGACTAACAGTGGACAATTTTACTTCTATAGATAACGCAAGAGAGAGAGAGAGAGAGAGAGAGAGAGAGAGAGAGAGAGAGAGAGAGAGAGAGAGAGAGAGAGAATGTGTGGGTGTGATATATATAATGTGTGTGAGTATGTGAACAAAATTACCCTTTCGTGCACAGGTATTTTGCAACGTGTATCATAATAAAAGATATATATATATACATGCACAAAAACAAATTAATATTATTATATTATTATTGTTATTATTGTTGTTATTGTTATTATTATTACATTGCCTCTATTATGTCTTAGTAGGATACCCTTAAAATCTCTCTTTCTCTCTCTCTCTCTCTCTCTCTCTCTCTCTCTCTCTCTCTCTCTCTCTCTCTCTCTCTCTCTCTCTCTCTCTTCCCTATTCCTATTCCCATTCCCATTCCAAGACCAGCAAGGCACCGGTTCCCATTCCAGAAGCAGGGGTCGATTCCAGGCTGATTCTAGTTTACTCTTGCATCGTGGAGAGAAAATGAAATGAGATGAAGGAAGGAAGGTAGGCAGGTAGTATCAGAAAATTAGGCAATGAAAACCTAACCTAACTTAACCTAATATAACCTAACATAACCTAACATAATCTAACCTAACCTAACCTAATATAACCTAACATAATCTAACATAATCTAACCTAACCTAACCTAACTTAACCTAATATAACCTAATTTGATTTAACATAACATAACATAATAAAACATAGCTTAACTTAACCTTACCTAACATAACATAACGTAACTTAAAGTAACGTAACATAGCCTAACCTAACCTAATCTATCCTAACCTAACCTAACATAACATAGCCTAGCCTAACCTAACCTAACCTAGCCTAGCCTAACCTAACCTAACATGGAAGATGTGTGTGTTCAATGAGTGTGAAATGAAGTACCGTAAGTGATGAATACAAATATTTATACATTGTATATCCAGAGTTCATTGTAATATAATGAATGGAGAATGAAATAATAATAATAATAATAATAATAATAATAATAATAATAATAATAATAATAATAATAATAATAATATTTCTTATACATACGACTAAAAAGATTAATATGTGTTTTTGTTAATAATAATGTGTAGTTTGGGATATTTTAAGATAACATTATATATATATATATATATATATATATATATATATATATATATATATATATATATATATATATATATATATATATAAGTAAATGGGTTAATGACTTACTTTTTGGTACAGCTACAATCAAATATCCACCAACACTTTCTTTCCATCGTAGTAAATATTTTGGTAATAAAGAACAACACGTGTATGATATTGCAGCACCTCATAATAATAATAATAATAATAATAATAATAATAATAATAGTTGAGGGGGTTGAGTTGACATAAGGTGTGGTTGTTGTATGATTATATTTTGATATGATACTGATTCATTTACACGATGGAAGGAAAGTGTCTGTGAATATTTGATTGTGGCTTTACATACATACATACATACACACATACGATACATTGGAGTGCCTTGATTCCTCCAAACTATTCCAAATAATACCATTTATTCATTTATACTATATACATTAGTTCTGTTTCCTGGCATATAATATACATTTTTATTTGGAGTAATTAAGCACTCCAATGTATCTATGTATGTATATCTGTATGTATGTATGTACCCAAAGTATGTATGTATTATTGTATATTATTTATTTACCTTCTGTAGTGTATAGTAGTGAAGAGAGAAAACTTTTTGATAATACGGGACAATAAAAAAATAAATATGATGTTTCATTTATTTCCTGTTTATCCCATTGCCATGACACACACACACACACACACACATACACACGACACACACACACATACAATACATACACACACACACACACACACATACACACATACACACACCTACCCACGACACATACACACACATCTACCTACCATTAAGAACCAAAATAATGGTGTTGTTCTGTTGTTGCCTGGAATAGTTTGGAGGATTCAGTTGCTCCAGATTTACCAACACAAAATTAGTTCCCCCCTTAACTAACTAACTAACTAACTAACTAACTAACTAATAAGAGACTAATCCAATTACTAACACCCTCCCAAACACACCAAATGTACCAAGAAACAGACTAATCAATGAATACTAATGGGTCTCCGTTTCGTGGCATTAGTTTGGAGAATTCAGTGTCCCTATTCACAGTCTCGAACCCCTATATGTGGATTCGAAGCTTCAAATCAGCAACTCACACAGCTTCGACCTTCTTCCCGAGTGCTTGGCCAATTTCCCGCGCTTTTAAGGGTACCGAGGTGATGTCTGGAGGTCGGTGTGTGGTGCTCTGCTCAGTTCACATTCAGCAGTGGTTGAGAGAGGTTGTGGTAGTATGTTACTCCAGTCAAGGTGAGATGATGTTGTTGTTGTTGTTGTTTTCTTATTTATTTGTTGTCTTTTGTTTGTTAATTGTTCTACAAGGAATTTCACATTTAAGTTTAGCATATTTTTGTTTCTTATTGTAGCTAGAGTAATATTTTATAGTAAATGTTAAAGTAACTATAAAAAACAATTAGTTGTTTGCTCATTTTGATTTATTCAGGCTACTTTATATTCTTTCAATTTATGGTTGGAGTAATATATGGTGTTTTTAAAGGTAGATTATCTTATTGAATCTGGGCAACAAAATATTACATCCCTTATTTGTACACTCGTCATACATAATTTCTGACCAGAGTGTGAGGAGCAGAAAGCTTCGAATCGCCTGGTATTGCTCATTTCCCCACTCAGTGCACATAATTTATAAAGGTTGAGTTCGAATGCAGGGTGTGTGTGGTGTGTGTGTGTGTGTGGTGCCTGCTGTTCGTCTCTGGTCAGGGATTACTTATCACGAGTGTACCATGCAGATTCATGTGTCCCTTACTTCCGCACCCCACCCCCCTCCTATTCCCGCACCCCCTCAAGGAAAGTATATAAAGGAGTGAGTTAATAATGTATAAATATTTTCCACAGGTAAACAAGAAACTGGTGGACGAACGAACAAACTACTTACAAGGCACTGATTGGAGTATGAAGAAACGAACGAAGGAACTACTTACATACACTTACTTACAAGGCACTGATTAGGAGTATGAAGAATTTGAAGTGAAAATAGTGACAAGAAATGGATGGAAATTAATCTGTACTCGACCCCAACATTTGACGACGACGACGACACCAGTAATCTCAGTGTGTGAGATTTGATGGTAAATATTAATGTTGGTGGTGGTGGTTATTGATATTTAGGGGTGTGGTAATAGAGGGACAGGCTTGGGGGGGGGGGAGAGGGGGTTGCAGGAGTAGGGGGGGACAGGCTTTAAATCACACTAACGTGATCATGGATGTAAGTAAAACCCACACTGGTAGGAGAAAATATTTTATTCCTGTATTTCTGTCGCCGAAATGTCTGGAAAATATTTCGTCTACCAGTGTGGGTTTTACTTACACCCCCCCCCCTCCAAGCCTGTCCCCTCTATTCCCGCACCCCCCAACCCCCCTCCAAGCCTGTCCCATCTATTCCCGCACCACCCCAAACCTCCCCCCAACCCCCCCCCCTTTAATATTTTCGTCCTTGTAGTAGTTTAATAAGTTCTAATATTGTTTTACACTTTGTAATTTGGACAGTAACTAACCCTTCATCAGTAATTGTATTTTTTACCCTGGTGTTTTGCTTGGATAAGGAAGTTTAGTGTGTACAGTAAGTTAACTGTACACACTAAAGAAACCCTAGTAAGAAAAGCAAGACACCAAATTTCTTAAAAGGGGTGTGGGAGTAGGGGGACAGTTTTGGGGGGTGCGGGAGTAGGGGGACAGTTTTGGGGGGTGCGGGAGTAGGGGACAGGCTTTCTCCCCCCCCCCCCCCCCCAAGCCTGTCCCCCTATTCCCGCACCCCCTTAAAAGATGGTATATTGTAGTCCCCCCTCCCCCTGTGTTCACTTCTTATAAGAGGATAATAATTAGACTGTTTGGATGTATACAACTTTATTGGACTAATTACACTAAGGGGAGATTATTTTGTTGGTAAATTGGAAGGTTATTTATTGACTTAACTTCCAGAAAACATGTCTTGTAATAATATTGATCTATTTTGTGACGGTATTACAGGTTTATGGATTTTTACAATTTGCCAACAACAAAATCTCTCCTTAATACATTATTCTGTTTTATATAATATTATATAAAAGTTTCAATGAATTTGTTGCACTGAATTGGTGTACAGTTACTGAAGGAATTCTTGGTTAAATCTTTACATGGACCAATATTGATGTAGTGTTTGTTATATTGGTTTGGACATTTAATGAATTATAATAAGATATTTTAACTAATAATTTTTTTTGTTGAGGAATGCACAGTTGCCCACACATGAAGTTGGTATGCCTCAGTACTTATGTGATACCTACAACTGGAAGGAAATTGAGTAAATGTTATTATAGTTTGTTGACAAGCAGACAGTAATAATATTTTACTGTCTGCCTGTCAATAAACTGTTACATCTTTTTTCACTTTTCTTTTGTAGCCGCCATACCAGCTACATGTGTGGTTAACTATACTAACATTGACAATAATATCACACCCCTCTTCTGACTGAAAGACTTGATTTGAGCTGGTAACACTGATGATCTCGCCTCGTCTAAAATCTTGCTAGAGAGGCGAGATCAACAGTGTTACCAGCTCCAACCTAGTATCTCAGTCGGGAGTGGCATGATATTTTTGTCCATGACTGAGCAAGTAGAAAGTGCAAGAAAAATATGAGTGTTTATGGCAAAATCTTTCAGTTCTATGTAATAAATCTTGGTTTTCTTATCAATTAAGACTCCACAGCCAATTTAAAGTGGAACGTGACTGAATGCAATGTTTGAGTGTTAACCAGACGTGGACATATACACTCATAGTCTACTTGTACTTCCTACTTTCTCAACTGTACATTGTAAAGTACATATTTCAGTAATTGTACAACACACCAAATGAAATCTAATGTTGTAACTTTAAAATTCATACTGACAATTACAATAATGGAAACGATTAATCTTGCATACAATACAAGCAGCTTATGTAGCATTTGAAAATTGTGCAACAATGCTTTCTGTTCTGACCTTTCAACAAAAAATGTCTTCTTACTAAACCTACTACATGATGAAAATAAAGGATTACATTCTACCTTAATCTTTTACCGTACATATATCCTTTTGACACGTGGATGAACCTTATCTGTACAGTCACAATATAAGTCTGCCATCACTTTAAAATATTTTACTCTTATATATATATATTTGCCCTGTTCTTGTTATTGACAAATTTAATTAATCTACTAAATCTCTAGTTTTGTTCAGTATTTATTTAAGATTTATATATAATTAATGCTTCTTTGTTTATATGATACTGGTTCCAATATTCATGTGATGCAGGACTTATGGCTGGGACTGTACAGATATAAAACTATCATCATTAACTCTTCAAAATGCATAAAGTAATTTATACATGTATCTCTGCAAAAAGACCAAAAATTCCTACCTACAAAAAATCAATCTGACAACCAAAACTAATAATTTTGACCACACACAAACTTTTTATAGATTTAAATTGTCTTAACAAATCCATAAAAGAATTACTCAACCCATTGTCAATATAAATGTGGATAATGCACACATCTCCATACAAAATTAACTTTAGATTCATCTAAATTGGCTTAACATACATATATTTAGAAGAATGGATTCAACCCATAACACTTTTCTTATAGGTGAAAAATTATTAACAAAACTGACCCCACGGGAGAAATATGTAAGCCAGAGAAAAAATACGCTATTAACTTTAAAGGGATAATGTGTACAGCCGTGATACATAATTTCTGACCAGCGTGTGAGGACGAGAAAACTTAGAATGGCCGGGTATTGTTCATTTCACCACCCAGTACACCTAGACAGGCTGAGTATGAATGCAGGGTGTATGTATGTATGTGTGTGTGTACTTTCAAGGTATAGTATGTCGGGAATCTGTTTTTA